>CAUYRT010025098.1:0-16226 GCA_963574885.1 Lepilemur ruficaudatus | reverse complement strand
AAAACAACAAATGCTGGCGAGGATGTGGAGAGACAGGAACACTCTTACACTGCTGGTGGGACTGCAAATTGGTGCAACCTTTGTGGAAAAGAATTTGGAGATTCCTCAAAGAGCTAAAAGTAAAATTACCATTTGATCCAGCAATAGCATTATGAAGTGGTACGAAGTTTTGAGGTTGAAATCATCTGAGGGCGCATTCATTTACAAGTCTAATGTTTGACACTGGCTATCAATTGAAACTTTTCTGAAACTTTCAGGTGGAAGAACTATACACAGCCTTGAGGAAGCCTGGGCTTCCTCAGAATATGATGTGTGGGCTCCAAGCACTAGAAACCAAACACAGACAGAGAGAGAGAGAGAGAGAAATAGAAAATCTGTATGGTGTTTTCTGACCTGGCCTTGCAAATCACATAGCATTATCTGTTTCAGCACATTTTATTCATTGGAACAGTCATAATGTCCCACCCAGATGTAAAAGGAGGAGAAATAAGAGACTCTACCACTTATCACGTGAAGTGGAGTAACAAGGTTCTAAAAGAGAATTTACAATCTCAAATATGGCTGTGGTCATTTTAGGAGTATGTAACACAACTGCCACATTCTGCTATTTCAGTTTCTATTTTAATAAAAAAAAATTTGAATAGAGTATTCATAAAATATATATATTTTTTAATCTTTCATAGTAAATGTCTTTGTGCTTCTTTAGAGTTTTATGACTGCTATTACTATTATCATTATTAACTTGTAAACTTCCAAATCCCACTGGACTTCAATTTTTTCTCTGCTGTAACCTAGTAATTCAAATATCACATCAAAAGTTGATACTGTTGAGAATCTAGTGAAAAATATTATATTAAACTTATTAGTCAATAATATTTAATTTGAAATTTTCATTTGAAAGATTATAATATTTTATAAAGTTATTTTTAGGATGAGCTTATGATTTGCATTAATTGTTTAGGAAAAAAATCATAAATAAACTGTGTCTACTATCCCCAGCTCATTCTGATAAGAATTATCTTTTTACTTTATTTTATGATCATTTAACATAAAAAAATTATTGATTTGGTATAATGTAAATAAAGCTTTATAACAAGTAAGTATTCTATGGCATATAATATTTTTCTAACACATTCAATGTATTATAGTCCATGGTAGAAATTGTTTCTCCCTTTAAAAATGTTAGAGACAGCTCCAGGTGAAGGATACAATGAAAAAACATAATTATTAAAAAAATTATGTAAAAAATTGCATTAGAAAAATGCAAAGAACATGCCATTTTTGTTCACATTTAAGGTAAGAGTACATTGAAGTAGAAAGGGTCACTGCTGAAATGATTACACTGGTCAAAATGACATCATCAAGCCTACACTTCATCATTTTTTTAAAGGTTAGTAGGCAAAAGATTATCTCTGCTCTTTGAAAATGTCAAATAAAATGTTACTTTCCCAAAGTGTGAAGCATTGTTAATCTAAACATTTCAAGGACAAATGATAGTAGGGAAATAAAGTTAATACATAGCATTAATCACAAATTATCATATATTTCTAGGATGTTAGGATCTACTCAAAGAAAGTTTGAAGTAAATTGAAAACCTACATTTATTATTTTTAGATGCATTAACTATAACCTAAGAACACTAGAAGAGAAAGAATAAATAAAGGCTGAGAAATGCAAGTAAAATAATGGAACTCAGAGAAGCAGAGTGAAGTGGTGGTTACCAGAGGATGGGATGGTGGGGAAAATAAGGAGATGATGGTCAAGAGGTAAAAAAAAAAATCTCAATTAGACAGGAGAAATTCATTTTTTTAACTTTGAAATATATTGCACTGTGTGATGAGTATGTAAATGATGTACATTTCAAAATCACTGAGAATAAATTTCAAAAGTTCTTAGCTGTTTACCAGAATGAACTGGTTTAATAGCAAGACAAACTTATTTAGATATTGTTGAATGAAAAACTGGAATAAAGGAAGAAATGTATTAATAACTGTTCTTTGTATTTTTTAAAAGGACAAAAAAAAAGAGTATACAACTTCTACTCTCCAGAGATAAAGGCCAGAAAGAAGGGAATGTAGGAAAAGAGGGGAGAGAATGCACCGGGTACCCTAAAAACATCTTCATCATAGTTTTCCATCTTACTGGCTGTGATAGGGTCCTGTAAATATGATAGAGAAAGAGATTATTGAATGGAAAATTTTAAAGAAACATCCATGTCCAAGTGTCACAATTGTTCAATTTTTGCTGCATGAAAGTTTGTAGATTTCTCACTGCTGATATATTGCTTATAACTTACAACTGATACAGTGCTTATACCTTATAGTGCTTACAACTGCTACAGTACCCCAAACTTACATTTGCTTGAAAATAAAGGATCTTAAAAAGTAAACTTTATACCATTATTTCCGTTCAGCTTCTATTTGTACTATTAATTTTGGTACAAACTCATACAATTTGACTATCAGATGGCTATCATATGTGGGCATAGGAATGAGGCTGACTCAAGATTTAAAAAATACGAAAGACATGCACAAAATTGAACACCATTATTCATGAAATCAATGTTTATAAAGTACCCCTGGATATTATCTACAGGTTTCTTATAACATTGCTGTTACAACAACATCCAGTCAGTAAAAAGTGAGCCATGAAAAAGAGAAAAATAATACAAAGTGGTCCCCATCGGTGGCAGCTTCTATGCTATGCCCAGGGATGTGTCATCTTTACTGACATTGAAGAGGCATATATAAAAACCACTTAATGTGTTTGGGTTAGTGTTGATGATGGATTGCCATTTAAGTCTATCTTCTGCGTAATTTCTCCTCCAAGTACATATTCTTAGACCACTCGGCCCATCCTGACACCCTAAAGTACATATTCTTAAAACGCAGATGCTTCAGGTATTTTAGGACTTACAAATTTAATGTTTTTTTTTTGTTGTTGTCGTTGCAAGTGGTGTTTTCAGAATGATGTGTAAGTGTTTAGCATAGCTAATGTGATGGAAATCTCTCAAATGATAATTATGTGCCTTGATTTTGTTTATAAAGAAATGAATTGGGTGGCATCACTTTCTTAAAATAGGCAAAATGTCACAGGACTCTAGTGATACTTGTTTGGAAATACAAATAGTAGGACTTAGAATGAGTTGCTTATAGTCAGGAAAACTGAATAACTTCATGATCTGTTACTGATGGCAATTATTATTTGTCTCTGTGTTTGTTTCACCTACGTGCAATTAATCATAAAATCACAAGGACTAGTGGTATTTAAGACCTCAACTAGTATTTCTTAAAATGAGTCCTTACATTGACACCTTATCTTGCCACATTACATACAATTATTTTGAATTTCTCTTTGGAATGCCATGTTTATTTAAATTTTCAATATTTTTCCCATATAGTTTGCTCTTTCAACACTCCATTCCCACCCATATGCTAACTAAGATTTAATCATCATTTGGAACCCCTCTTAGATTTATGCTTATTCCAGAAATTAAATGATTTAATTGTGATTAGGTATGAGAATTTCTTCTCAGTAGAGAAGTAATACCATTTTTTAATGGTATTTAAAAAAATACCATTCGAGATTATTTGAATGAAACGCTAAATTAGATAATTTACAGATGTAGCATCATTTGTGGGAGAAAACAGTTATAGTTGGTAGGAATAATAACTCAATTTTAAAAAATAACTGTCACTGATGGAAAATGGCAACATTCCCTAAAGAACACTGAAAAAAGTCATTTAACAAGACCGCCTGTGGGGTTAATACTCAAGAAGTATTTGTCATCCTACATTTAGCTCCCTTCATGTAAATGCTACAGAGAATTAAAAGGAATGACACAAAGGCATATCCAAATCAAGTTACCAATGAAACTAATAATACACTGACTTAAATTGTGATTAACAATAAAATGTCTTCAAGGAGGCAATCAGACAACTAACTCAGCAGGAGTGTGTCACGGCTACAAGCAGATTTGGGACTCAAGCTGCATTGTAATTGCACATCTGAGAATCAGGAGAGCTGTCTTCCGTGCCATCAAATAGTCCAGAATATTGAAGCAATGGATTGTTTACTGATGATAGACACCCTCCTTAACTTACTAAAATAATTTGTTTTGAAGCCAGGCTTTACAAGTAAAATGTTACTATTTCATTATATTTTAGACAGAACAAAAGAGATATGTGCATTTGCAAATTGTTTTTGATATAATTAAGTGAACTGTTGACATACAAATGTCTGTGAGTTCTTTTCAACAAAAAATAAATGTACATTTTAAATCCCTTCAAACCCTTGAGATTTAAGAGTGCCTAGATAACTGGAGACACACCTGTCTCCAATGCTTCTATTGGGAAACCAGGAATCTATGTACATCAAACAGAATTCTACTGAGTCTAAAGTGAATTTTTATAACTTAGCCCTTATCTAAACAGAAACAATGCAAGTAAATTGTCATTTTTGAAAGAGACACGGTTTATATAGCATCTGAAATTTATCTTTATAGCGCTTTCTACACCAAGGCTCCTTGTTTTTTATCTGTAATTTCAGTGCCCTAAGAACCCTTCCTCCTTTTATCACCTTTTTTGGCCTTCCATCTGTGTGCACAGTCTAACATCTTGACCCTTTTATATATAACTTAAAAACATTATTTGAATAGCTGCTATCAAGTAACCACTAACTATCCTATCCAGAGGGTCATAGGTATCAAGCCACATAAATATGATTCCTGCCCTCTCGAAGAGCTAACTCTTGAGAATGGGAATCAAAATGGCAAAAATTCTTTGCATACACATGACTTTAGGTGCTGCGTTAAGGGTACATTTTGGGTTTCAAAGACACGCAGATGAAAATAGTTAACTGTGTCTAAAATCAGTCTGGGAATGGAGTGATACTGGATTTAAACCTGGACAGTAGAATAGAAATTTTGCAGATGATTGCAAAGAAAAGACGTTTCAATAATAGCTAGCATCCATAAAGGCTATCAATTGGTAAGCATAGAGCTGCAAGAATGTTATTGTCATGGGAGTTCTGAGCATTGAGAGGGATGATAGGAAACACAGAGAAAGTTGGAGAATTAGAATACCATGTTAAAGAACACTTGGTTTTTTTTTTAAAGATTACTGTAATTTATTGATCACTTAATAAAAACTGTGATAAGCATTGGATATACAGTGCCTCATTTAATTGTCTCCACAATTCTTGGATTAAAATTCTTTTAAAAAAACAACTTTATTGAAGTATAATTTACATACCATGCAATTAATTCATTTTAAGTGTATAATTAAATGATTATTAGTAAATTTACCAAGTTCAGAAGCTAAGATCTAGGGATGTTAAGGAACTTGTCTAAGGCCAATAGATCCACCAGACCTTACCATCGTTGACTGAAATGTCATTATGTGGTGCATGCTGTTATATGTATGTATATTTTACATGTATTTATTTAAATATAAATTTTATATATAACTATATAAAGTATATATTTAACTATAAATTTTATTTATTTTAAATATATATACATGTATGCATGTTCTTTTATATATATACGTCTCTATACATATACCTATATATATATATACATGCATATCTTAACAGGAACTTTCAGTGGCAAAGTAGTAAAAGGAAGGGAAACCAAGGGATAAAATTGCATGCTGTGGGGTTACAAATCTTTAGAAAACATCATGTTGATGATCACTCTCTTTACATAACCATAGTATTATTTTCGTTCAGAAAATTCCAAAGAGGAACCTAAAAGACTGGAAAGTTATATTCTTCAGGTACCATTGGACTACTACTTGACTTATGATGGGGTTACTCCCCGAAGAACATCATAAAGTCAAACTATCGTGAGCTGGGGACAGTCTAGTATGATACTTTAAGTATATATTAATCCACTACTCTTTCAAAGAGCTACAGTTTCTGTATACAGGAAAATCGGTTCCATCCACAACTATAAATGAAAGCATGCAGAGTAGATGGCCAAATGGCAGATTCAAAATTTATAGCATAGGAATTATAATTCTTTATCTGCAGCTGATGTGCTGCAAAACTACATGTCTTCATTCTGACTTTAAAAAGAGATTTTAGTTCAATGTATATTTTTGAAATAATATGGATATTATAATCCTAGGTAATAAATAAATACATGAGAAGAGATGGAAATGGTTTGCAGGCAAAAAATTCACAATAATTATATTTTGAGGAGGACAAAGTCCTTGATTAACAGTTTTTATCACAATAATATTCTTTTAATATAGTGAGAAAAATCAATTTAACTTTTAAAATTAAAAAATTGCCAAATTTTTGTATAATTATGAAACAGAAAATTAATAACACTGGGTAGAGAATCACCCCTCAAATCTCCTATCTATGCCATCAGAGAATTTTTACCCTGTTAAAAAAAGAATAAAAAGAAACTGCATTTAGTATACCAATATGGCTATTATTAAGCTTATCTTATCAAGTTTATTCTTAGTTTATTAAATAGAATGTGTATTACTTGAGGATAATTACATCAGGAAAAATATATTCAAAACATACTCAGTGAATCACTTTTTAAAACACACTTGTTGATTATGGAATAGCATTCTTTATGATATATTAAAATCATCTGCACATCATATTTCAATCTTCCTGAGAACACGTTCAGTGTCTTTTTATCTCTCTACCACCAACATTTTGCTTGGTCCAGGTTAAATAGCCACATAATGAATGTTGTTTGGTAAGATTAATTAATTATTGAATACATGATTTTTAAAAAGCATATTTGGAATGACATTCAATTGCATGGCATTCAATAACATGGCACTGAAACAGAAATATTTTAATAAGTTCTCTTAAGAAATATTTACAATGGTTTTGAAAAATTATAATAGATACACTTAAGCATTCAATGATGTACATTTCAATTTTTATCCAAGTTATTTTTAAGCATTTATTTGCATTTTATTTTAAATATACCAATATTTTAAATATTTTATTCATTTTAATTTCATAAGCTTAAAAAATAGGAGAATTAACTTCATTAAATATTTCATACTATAAAAATAAGTTTGTCTTAGTCTATTAGGGCTGCTATAACAAAATACCTTAGAGTGGGTAACCTATAAATAATAGAATTTATTGCTTATAGTTCTGGAGGCTTGGAATTCCAAGACTAAGGCCCCAGCAGGTTCAGTGCCTGGTGAGAGGCCAACTCATCATAGATGGTACCTTCTCTGTGTCTTCACATGGTGGAAGGGCAGTCTCTCTCAAGACTCATTTATAAGTAACCTGATCACTGCCCAAAGGCCCCATCTCTTAACATCATCCCTTAGAGGTTAGTTTCAACATACGAATTTTTCGGGAGAGGAGGCACTAACATTCAGATGACATCACAATTATTATCAAGCTAATATTGCAACCACCAATTTAACAACTGGTAACAGAAATAATTAACAATATATATTAAAGCCATATGGTGAAAATGTATTGAAGATAGAACCAAGTCTAAAAATATCATCTTAAAAATTAGTTATGAATTACAGAAGTGAAATGTACCTGTGCAATAAAGAGATATAACATATATCACCTTTACTAAATGTTAATGTCAGAATAACAACAATGGAAGAAACTGACATTACACAATTCTTGATATATTTCAATGGTGAATATACAACATCAACTAAGTAGAATTCATGTCAAAATATATTACCCAAATTTAATCATTAGCGGACCATCTGACAAATCCAGGATATGGGACATCTGGATTAGTCTGGATTATTGACAAATATTCCTCATTTAAATGATACACATTCATGTGAACATACACACACACATACAGAGCAGGGGCACTTTCCTTCAACAAAAGAAACTCAAATACAAAAATAAAATAAAATATAATGTGTGATTCTTGATGGAGCTCAATTAAAACAATCTGAATAAGGAGCATATTTTGCTAATATCATATCCATTTTAAATTTCTTAATAGCATTATTGGAATTGTGATTAGGTATGAGGATTTCTTCTCAGTAGATATCTAATTATATAGTTACAGGAAGTATCATAATATCTGCATCTTCTTAAATGATTCAGAAAAGAATACAGAAGGACAAAGAGAAAGCAAATGATACAAAATGTTAACAGAAAATTCTGGTAAAAATATTTATTTTATTAGTTTTTCAAATTTATATGGCTTTAAACTATTTTAAATAAAAAAGTTGAGGGAGCACTATGAACAACTGTATGCTGCCAATTTGGATACTCTAGATTAAATGGATGAATTCCTAGAACACACAACCTACAAGATTAAATCATAAAGAAATAGAAAATAAGATTAAAACTATAACTAGTAAGGAGATTGAATCAGTAATCAAAAAGCTCCTAATAAAGAAAAGCCTAGGTCTAGATGTCTTCATTGGTGAATTTTACCAAACATTTAAAGGAAAAATAACACTAGTTCTTCACAAACTCTTCCAAAAAATTGAAGGTAGGGGAATACTTGCTAATATATACTATTACACCAGCAGTACCCTGATGCCAAATCCAAGCAAAGACAGTACAAGAAAACTACAAACCAATCCCCTATCAATATTGAGGTAAAAATCTTCAACAACGTAATACCAGACCAAATTCAACAATATGTTGGAAAGGTTATACACTATGACCAAATGAGATTTATTTCTGGAATGCAAGAATGTTTCAGCATATGGATATCCATCAATACAACACACCACATTAACAGAATGAAGGAAAAAAAATGTCATCATATCAACTGATGCATAAAAAACATTAGACAAAAATCAACACACTTTCGTGATTAAAAAAATCCAAAAATTTGGAATAGAAATAAATTACTTCTACAAAATAAAAGCCATATATGAAAAGCTCACAACCAACGTCATACTCAAAGGTGGAAGACTGAATGTTTTCCTTCTAAATTTAGAAATAAGACAAGGATAATATATTTTGCCATGTTTATTCAACATAAGCTCTGGAAGTCTTATCCAGAGCTACTTGACAAACAGAAGAAATAAAAGGTATCCAACTTGAAAGAAAGAAGTAAAATTATCTCTGTTCACAGATGACCTGATCTGATATGTAGAAAACCTTAAATACTTCACAAACAAAAAAATACTAAAATTAATACATAAATTCAGCAAAGTTGCAGGATGCAAAAATCAAACTGCAAAAATCAGTTGTACTTCTGTATATTAACAAAGAATGAAAAGAACATTAATAAAACAATTCCATTTATATACCATCAAAACTAATAAAATATTTAGGAATAAACTTAACCAAGAAGCAAAAAGCTTTTACATTGAAAATTATAATACAAAATGTTGCTGAGAGAACTTAAAGATGACATTCATAAATGGAAAGACACCTTTTGTTTATGGATTGAAGACAATATTGTCAAGGTGTCAACACCATGTAAAGCAAATTCAATGCAATTCTCATCAAAATTTCAATAAAGTTTTTGTAGAAATAGAAAAATTAATACTAAAATTTATGTAGGAATCTAAAAGGACTTAGAATGGTCAAAACAATATTGATAAAGAATAAGTAACTCAGAGATCTTATACTTCCTGATTTCAAAACTTACTACAAAGATATAGTAATCAAAACAGAGTGCTACTGGCATAAAGGTAGAAATATAGATCAACGAAATAGGCTAAAGGTCCCCAAAATAAACCCTCACGTATTTAGTCAAATGAATTTTCATCAGGGTACTAAGGCCATTCAGTAAGGAAATTATGGTCTTTTCAACAAATGATGTTGGGAAAAAATATTCACGTGCAAAAAGTAAATAAATAAATAAACAAACTTGGACTCATACCTTATTCCATAAATAAACATTAAGTAAAATGGATCAAATATCTGAATATAAATGCTAAAACAATAAATCTCTTAGAATTAAACATATGGGAAAGCTTCATGTCAGTGGATTTGGCCATGATTTAGGAATATGAAAGAAAGAAAGAAGGGAAAAAGAGGGAGGGTAAAAAGGAAAGAAAGGAAAGGAAAGGAAAGGAAAGGAAAGGAAAGGAAAGGAAAGGAAAGGAAAGGAAAGGAAAGGAAAGAGGAAGGAAAGAGGAAGGAAGGAAGGAAGAGAAAAGAAAGAAAATAGATAATTTGGATTTCATCAAAATTAAAAAAACTTTTGTGTATTAACCAGTACTATCAACAGAGTGAAAAGAAAATCCATGAGTTATCAGAAATGTTTTCAAACCATGTATCTGATAAGAGATTTATACCCAAAATATATAAAAGAACTCTTAAAATTCAACAAGAAAATAAAAATTTATAAAGACTTAGATAGATATTTCTCCAAATAAATTATGCAAATGACCAAAAAGTAATGAAAATATGCTCAAAATCACTAGTTATTAGGGAAATGCAAATCAAAACCAAAATAAGATACCATTTCTTGCCCTCTAAGATCGCTGTTATCAAAAATATAAAATAAAATTTTAAAAAACAGAAAATAGCAAATGGTAAGAATGTGGTAAAATTGGCATTGCTGGAAGGAATGTAAAATAGTGCAGCTGCTGTGGAAAAAAGTATGGCAATTCTATACTATGTTTAAAAATAAAACATGGAATTACCATGATTTAGCAATTCCTCTCTGTATGTATACCTAAGCGAAGTGAAAACAGGACTCAAAGCAGGTATCTGTATACCCATGTTCATAACAGCACTATTCATAATAGCCAGAAAGTAGAAGTGATCCAAATGTTTATCATTGGATAAATGGAGAAACAAAATGCACTATATAAATAAATATTGGAATATTATTCAGCCTTTAAAAGGAAGAAAATGTAACACATGCTACAATATAAGTGAATCATGAAACATTATGTTAAGTGAAGTAAGCCAGTCATAAAAGGGTAAAGTTAGTATGATTCCACTTATACTAGGTTCCTAGAGTAGTCTAATTCAGGGAGATAGAAAGTAGAATGATGGTTGCCAGGCACTGGTAGAAGGGGAAAATAAAAGGTCAATATCTAATGAGAACAGATTTTCAACTGGGGAAAAAGAGCAAGTTCTGGAGATAGATGTTGGTGATGGTTGCCCAATGATGTCCATGCACTTAATGCCATTGAGCTATACACTTAAAAATACTTAAAATGATAAATTTTATGTAATGTATATTTTGTCACAATAAAATAATAACATAAAGTTGAAGAAGCAGATTATTTAAATATGGCAGTAACCTGTCTGTTTCCTTATTATAACTTATAGCACTCTTTTTGACTCTAAAATTTAGATGCAGTTGATAAGTTTTTTCACATTTTTAATCAAGGAATTGTTTCACTCTTGAGTCCCTAGAGAAGACACAGTAAGTGAATATGCAAAGCAACCAGAGAACCATAGGATGACACAGGTAGGCAGAACTAGACTTTATTAGATCCAAATCCTTCAGTTTATGAGAAAGAAAATATAGGTTTAGAGGAGGAGAGTTGTCACTTCATTGAAATAACCACAAACATTCAGATCTTCTAAGAGTAGTTAACATTGATATGGTTGGGTGAATCTACACATTTTACTAGAATGCCACAGAGTTGAGAAATAGCAAGGAAATTTTGCTTTAAAACATAGCACATATGACATTTACTTCACAAACTTTAGTATTTAGAAAGGATCATGTTACTTTTTAAAAAACCACATACTATCAGACCATAAAACTGTCTTCACAATATCTTAGTTATAATTCAATCTATATATTATTGGACCCACCTGCCCATAGCCACATCCAGTGTGCATTTGGGTTAGTGAGATTTACACAAAGTCAAACCTCTGGGGAAGTCTACAGTGGCTCACTCAGTACTATCAGCAATGGGCCCAAATTGTACAGGTCTAAGTGATGTTTTCCCTTTGCAATTTCTTAAATATGAATTGCTTAAAAATAGAAAAAAAAAATCTCGATCTCGCTCCAAGGTAAGGGAAAAAAATCTACAAACAGAAACCACTTGAAATATCACACCAAACACCACATGTTTAGAGAATAGGTATGAGAAACAATCACGCAAAAGCCTTTGAGATTTTGTTGAAAAGATTCCTTTAAATACTTCTATAGGCATGCTCTCACTCTGTCTTCTTATCTAGTTAGCTTGAATATTTCACTCCACTCTAGCTAATTGGGTAAATGTAGATATTTATTACTGCAGTATTATGAGCATTCAACATTTTAAAAATCTAATTAAGAATGACATAATGTACAACCAAACTAATAATAAAAATTACCCAAGTCTTTAAAAAAAAAACGTTTCTACAGACACCCCAAGCACCTTTACTGTATACTCCATTGTTAATGTTTTAGGATCTTGATAACTTCCTGAATCAGAAGCCCAGTTTAAGTCAGTATTTCTAATTTGTATACTTAGTCCAATATATTTTAGTGATCTTTTGTATTTAAACAGCTTCTCTTTATTTAACCATTATAATATAGTATGAAGAAAATATTTTCACATTGACTTATTTCATGTTGACTTATTTAACAAACATCTAGTAGATGCTTTCTATATAAAGGATTCCAAAAATGAACAAGCAACACATTTATATTCTCAAGAAATTTTCAGTTTAGTGAAAAAAAAAACCCAAAGTTAAATTAGTAGATTACTGTGCTACAATTTTTGAGACTAGCCTACACTGGGAGTGAGATAAGGCTTTCTAGAATATATGCTGTTCTCACTTGTAAAAATTTTTCAATGATTTGCTACATTCAATAGCCCCATGCATTTTTTTCAGTCTTACAACTATAATATCTGATTTTTAAATCTATATAACATTTAATTAATAATATTATCAAATAATAGGTACTAATTACTTAGAATAACTTTGAGGACATTGACAAAAAAGTGAATAGTACCTTTACCTCAAAAAGATTGGGATTTATAGGTGTGGAGACATGAGGAGGTGTGCATATGTGCAATTCAAAAGCTTAAGATTTATTGGTTGCTATTTCACAATGACTGGTGATAGGAGAATGTAGATACTTGAGAAGAAAGAAACAAACCTGTTTTGTTTTCCTCTATTTGAGATTGATCAATGTATTTTAAGTCAGCATTGGCTTGACTATAAATTCATCTGAATGAAAAGATATATTTGGCAATACAATGACATCACAGGAATTTGAATAATCTGATTGAGTGCTTCCTCGACTACAATATAATTCAATCATATTTCAACTCTTCTGATTTAATTTATTCTGAATATTAACCTTAGTATAAGATAAAAACAAATACGTGCTATTCAGAGGAAAACTGAAAGTAATTACCTAGATTCATACTGCCTAACTGCAAGTGAAAGGCTACCTCCAACTTACTGTGAGTAATTTATTGACAAAAATAAAGGCTCATCAAATTCAAATGAGAGACTATGCTAAAAAATAAACTGCCAATTTGCAGAGCTGAAATCTTTCTAAAGGAAAGCTTTAGAGAAATACTTACAATTTGGTTGATTTTTCAGTTCTGATTTTGAAAAGATGTAACTTGGAGTAATATGTATATCAACATTCTAGACTTTTGGTTATTTTTTTTCCTTTTCCTTTATGTATGATAGAAAACTATTTCAGCCAATCTCACCTGAATCAATCAGCCAAGGTCTACACACATGGTGGCAAATCAGCAGAGATTTGCAGTGCTAGAATGTTCAATTTCTCCAACACAGAGACAGAATGCTGTTGAAAACTATGGACAAAACTGTTATTGAAAGTCAGCATGAGTTCCAGAAACTGATTATCAGCACTCAGTGATTAAGAAATCTTAAATTGGACCAAGCTTGGTTTCACCTCCCTCCCACCAATCACTGTCTCCATTTTTAGACTTATAAAGCTAAAAAAGCATAATGATTTGGGGAGAAATTTGCATATCATATGTAGCTATTTTGTAAATTGATGTTTATTTTGTTCCAAACAACATTCAAATCCAATGGGAACTGTCTGTTGAATATTAATAAACGTTGGTATAATTTTGTGTGTAATGATACTTTGGATGTGATCAGAGTTCAATAATATTTATAATAATAAAATAATGTTGATAATGGCCATAACCTCAGAAAGGTAAAACTATATGGAAAGAACAAGTGGTTGCTACTGACTGTGATCGGGGACAAGGTTTAACAACAAAAGGGTTCTTGTTACTTTTTGTTGTTGTTGTTTTAAAATGTTATTTTATTAATTTTATATTTTTATGAATATTAATAATTAGAAAAATAACAGTGGTATATAAAGTTGTGCAAGATATAGTGGATCAGTTTATTGACAATACTTCATGCTCACATGAATTCATGGGTCCTTTGTATTTGTATTGTCTTAGATCTATATTATACATCAAAAGTTACAGAACTGATGATTTTTTCTATATGTGAATTATATCTCAATGCATCTGGCTTTAAAAATAAAAACTCTGAATATCTTACAGGCTACATTATTGCAAAATTTAATATTTTAAAGAGCTTATACAAAAGATGCCATGCAAGTACTGAAAATGTACATTTACACCAAAATGCCTATTAACTTCTACATATATCTACTTTATCTCATGTTTCCTATGGAAATTCCATGTGACAATGGGATCTTTACTATTCTTGTAGCTACAGCTATGCTAGGTTAGAAGAACAGCAAACTGGAGGGAAGTAGAACTTCAACAAGAGTTCTTTATTAGGACAACAACAAAAACCCACCTCAGCTCAACCACAGGCTGAAATCTTAGTGTATACTTTGAGGAACTCAAGAAACAAAACATAAGGCTTTAACTGTGGTGCCACTCAAGATATAAAATGTTTTCCTTGCTAGGCTTTTCTTCTTCTATTTGACCTGATTCATGCTATGGAAAAGGAAAACCCTCACAATCAGGAAGATTCTGATATGTGCCAGAGACCTAAGAAAAAAATGTAACAGCCCTACAACAGATCCAGTTTCTCATTTAAACTCTAAATCTCTTGCCATCCATATTTGCTTCACATTAAGGAGGTTCACCTTTCCTCCTTCACTCATTCCCACTGCCTGGCACTACAGGCGAAGCTCATTTTATTGTGTTCACTTCATAGCACTTAGCAGATATTGTCCCTTTTACAAATTGAAGATTTGTGGCAACCCTGTGTTGAGAAAGTCTGCTCACTTCCTGTCTCTGTCACATTGTAATAATTCCCAAATATTTCAAATTTTCTGATTATTACATCATTATAGTGATCTGTAATCAGTGATCTTTGATGTTACTATTTTAATGGTTTTGTAGCTCCACAAACCATGCCCATATGAGACAGCAAACTTAATAAGCATTTTGTATGTTCTCACTGCTCCATAGACTGGCTGTATCCCCATGTCTCTTCCAGTCCCCAGGACTTCTTATTCCCTGACACACAACAATATTGATATTAGGTCACTTATATAAGCCTACAATAGCCTATTAGTGTTCCAAATGAAAGGAAGACTACAACTCTCACTTTAAATGAAAAACTAGACATGATTAAGCTTTGTGAAGAAAGCAGGTTGAAAGTCAAGATAAGCCAAAAGCTAGGTGCCTTACACTAAACAGACGAGCTGTGAATCTAAAAAAAAAAAAAAGAAAGAAAGAAAGTTCTTAAAGGAAATTAAAAGTGCTAATCAAGTGAGCACATGAATGATAAGAATCAGCCTTATTGATGATATGGAGAAAGTTTTAGTGGTCTAGATAGATGATCAAAGCAGCCATAGCTTTTCCTTAAGCCAAAGCCTAATCCAGAGTGAGTCCCTACTTTTCAATCCCATGAAGGCTGAGGAAGATGAGGAAGCCACAGAAGAAAAGTTGAGAGCTAGCAGAAGTTGTTTCATAACGGTTAAGGAAAGAAGGCTCTTTCCTTTCTTTAGTAGGTGCTAAAGGACAAGCTGCAGCAAGCTATCCATAAGATCTAGCTAAAATCATTGATAAAGGTGGCTACACTCAACAACAAATATTCAATGTAGATGAAGTAGTCTTCTAGTGGAAGAAGGTACCATTTAGGATTTTCAAAGCTAGAAAGAAGAAGAAGTAGTCAGTGCTACCCTCAAATATTCAAAGGACAAACTGCAGGGTGGCAGCAGGTCCACAAGGAGGTCAACTACTCCTCCTCACGGAGCCAAGTCCCTTAGATAGGGGTCGCCACAGAGGATAAGAAAATTGATAGAAAATAGAAAGAAAAAAAATACACAGAGACTAAGATATAGTTTATGGTTTTATATAAAAAGATCTGAATAATCACAGTGGGGTACTTAAGAGACCAGGCAT
>CAUYRT010025095.1:0-12904 GCA_963574885.1 Lepilemur ruficaudatus | reverse complement strand
CAAAATATATTACCACTCAAGTTGACTTATCTTGTTACATTCAAAAACCTACTCTGTCAAAGTAGTCCAGAGAGTACATACATAGTGCTCCAACTGTATCTACATACAACCAACACTCCATTTGAAGTGTACAATTAAATGATTTTCAGTGAATTTACCGAGGTGTACAGTTAATCACATGAATCAGTTTTTGAGGAATTCCTTTCCCCTATTGAGACCCCTAATTCTGCTCCCCAACTACTTTTCAAGCATATCCCACCCCTCCACAGATTTTAAAGAATACCAAAAAACCTTCCCGTGTTATAATTTTCACATGTAACAATCCATACTCATAATTTTGCCCCTGCACTTATCAACTAAAGGTAGAACCATTATATAGAGTGTCACGAGTGTTCAAGCAGGTGCCTCTGATAAATTGAGGATTGTCTACAGGGTCTTCTCTGTTGTAGAAAATCAAGGAATCAGTAACTATTGAGATAGCGGGGCCAGTTTGGCAGCTTCCAGGAGGGCTGCGGTGCTCAGTTCTACAGGATTGCTCTGTGTAGCATGGGTTCCATTCTGAAACACCACTGTATGAATGGCAGGGTTGTGGTTCGGTAGTTTCCGAGTTAGGATACTGGGTAAATCGTGATGTAAAACCAGAGGAAGTTAATGTAATAGGCGAGACAATGAATTCCATTTTGGACGTGCTGGACTTGAGCAGCCTGGGTACCATCCAGATCTAGGTGTGCGGTGGAGAGTGGAAATGTTAATGTGAGGCAGGGAAGGTAAGGCAGGGAAACAGATGAGGTCATCAAAAGAAAATGGATTTGGGCGAAAGAGGAAGAGCCTGAAATAATAACCCTGGAATGTGTGAGACAGTGAAGCATTCTGAGAAACAGCAGTCAGAAATCTGCAGCAACTTGACATATATCTGCCAGAATAAGCCACAGCATTAACAGCTATTACCTTAAAAGGAAGGTAAAGGTCTCTGCTTAAAACAAGGGCGATAAACTCTCTATCACTGTCTTTGCACAAGCTCTCTGAGGGTCTCCCAGAGACAAGCTGTTAATTGATGGAGAAGCTGCTTTCTTGTTCCCACTTTCTCCCTGCTGTGGAGCATCAAGGATGACCTTAAGTAATGATAAGTTTGCCTTGTGTAGTGCTTTACAGTTTACAAAGCATATTCACTTACTTTATCTAATTTGTTCTCTACCGCACCCTCTGAAGTATGCAGGGCAAGTAGTAGTATCTTCATTTTACAGATGAGCACCCTGAAGCTGAGAGAAGTGATTATTCCAAAGTGGAACTGTCCTCTGACTCCCAATTCAGTTCTGTTTCCGCTGAGCCGCTTGATCACATTAAGGATCAAGTCCTGACTTTTCATTCAGCCATGCAGATATCTGGGTTATCTAAATTGGGAGTTTTCTGTCTTACAGTTGTCAGTTTTAGCAGGAAAGATGTGGCAGGAGCTGGGACTCGAGGGTGGCTGACACCTGTCCTTCTGCATTTGGGGGACTGTGCATTCCATTCTCTATCTTTCTGGAGCATGAATTCCACAGTATGTTACTTTCTCCCATGCAGTGAAGAAAGGTAATTGATTATTTCTGCCTTTAGTAATACCATTGAACAAAGCTTACAACTAGGACATTGAATGTGCTTTTTGTTATTGATAGGAATATATCATGTTTTTTTCAGCCTTAAATTTATAATTTAAGCCATAATTTTAAAACATAATTCTTCACAGTTTAACAATACACTTTGCTTCAAATTTCCACATCTCTCAGCAACCTCTTCTTTCAGCACTCCCTTTTCTGAACTTTATTTTGAAAACTTCCACTTCTTCATCGTATCTTTTTATACACAGTTTCCTCATCACTCAAACAACAGATACTGGCTGGATGTTTACCAGGTGTTAGACACTATGTAATATTCTTGGGTTACAATAGGGTTATTATCCAAAAATAACCAGTTAATATTTAGTGAACATTATTTAAGGTCTGTCTCCCTCTCCCTCTCCCTCTCTTCCCCCGTATGTATATATAAACATATCCCTATTCCATATCTCAATCCTTCCATCTCTTTGTAACATCTAAATATTCAATATAATGATTATTAACCTGATAATCTGTGCAAATATAATGGAAGATATATACATAGAGATGTAGACAGCAGATTGGAAATAATTTTCCAAACTTGTGTTCAAATAATAATGCTATTTTGAATACATTCAATGAATAATTATTCTACTTGAATTCATTAGAAGAAAAGAAAACTAGGGGAAAAAGCTTAAGGAATTGATGAACTTCAAATAAATTTCTCTGAAAGATATTACTTCCCACAAGATTCTTTCAATATCAAGAAAAAGATTTTGAGCAATATTGAGGCTGAAGTCATAATAGTTGTTTTTGTTTTTGTCTAAGTTACATGTTTCTATTTTAAAATGTGCAGATTTGCTGTATGACGTCAAAGATGTGGAATATAGAGGCCTTACATTTGCTCGTCAACCATCTTCCAATTGTTACTTTATTATTTTTACATGGTCAATGTTTATCATATTCACATTACTTTTCTATAGCCACAATTTCTGGCTCAGTCTCAATTGTTTATTGTAATGGAATCCATGTTCTTCAACAATCATTTTACTATGCCTTTCCATTCTAAATGCTTTAATTTCTTTGTTGATTATATGAATTGTATCAAGACAGGTGCTGTAAAGGATAGTTATAATAAAGTGTGTTAATTGCCGTGACTTTAGAAGTACACCATTATGATGTGCCAGTAAGAACAGCTGAGAGTAAATCATAATTAGATAAATTGAGAGGAGGGCTAGAGGAGCTGACACTGTTCCAGAAGTTGTCTTTATGTCTTCACTCTAAAATAAATATAAATAAATAGAGAGAGATACCCCTATTCCATATCTCAATTCTTTCATTATTTTAACTTGGTACAAGACTTTATTCTGTATCTTATACTACATATACTATATATGCTATATATATACTGTATACTATATACGTAAATCTATTTGCACAAAATTTATTATTGTTCTGATAAAGAGTATGATTAATAGAAAGTAAACAAATACAATTTCATCTAAGTCGTATGATGCATTATGTGACTAATAAAATGTGGTATATGTATACCATGGAGCACTACTCAGCCATAAAAAAAAATGGTGATCTAGTATCTATTGTAACATCCTGGATGGAACTGGAGACCATTCTTCTTAGTGAAGTATCTCAAGAATGGAAAAACTAACACCATATGTGCTCAATACTGAATTGGAACTAATCGATCAACACTTACGTGCACATATGGAAGTAAAATTCAAGGGAAATCAAGTAGGTGGGAGTGGGGAGGAGGGGTGGGCAAATTCACACCTAATGGGTACAATGCACACTAACTGGGTGAAGGACACACTTATAACTTTGATTCAAACTGTACAAAAGCAAATGATGTCAGCAAAACATGGGTACCACCATAAAATTCTGAAAAAAAACGTAAACAGAAAACTGCATACTATCTTTTAAATCTTTGTACAGTGGAGTTCAGAAAGTTTCCTATTACCAGAGTTCTGTTAATGCCATTTCATCTCTTTTTAATATCAAAATTATTCAAGATAATAATTATTAATATGCTAAATTAATCTGTGCAAGTATAATGGAAGATCAGTGAAAAAGTATTTAAGGGCAGATAGGGCTTGGAGCTCGAATTATCCCACACATGCTGCCCATACATCTGACCACACACCTTACAACGCGCTGACCATTCCATGCTAAAATCGGCCCAGGCGTTATGTGAGTACAGCCTCACTAAACAGAGTGCTACACTTTGACGCTACTAATGAAGTGTGTTTTGGGAGAGCAATGCCAGCGTTCTCTGTGGGAAGCATACTGGCATTTTAAGGATAAGAGGACAGAAAAGGTCTTAAGTGAAACAAAGAAGATATGGAAAATGTGGCTTTTACCTAGAAATATGCAATGGAACATAGGGCTATTTAAAGATGCTTTCAGATGTAAGTATTACTGTCCTGCTACATAAAGACCTGCTGTAGCTACCATGCTGTGTGCCATGAGCCGATAAGTTCAGTTCCCTGTGGGTTCAAGCAGACATCGAGGCCTTGAGCACGCCTGCAGCAAGTTGATGTACCAACAAAGAGAAAACCTATTTAAGCTGACTGTTTAAATGTCAGCCTGCTGCAAATAGTCTGCAATAGATTTTAACATCACCCTAGTAAATATAGTTCATTAGTATAGTGTGTTTGATTCAAGAATTTCAATCAATATATGTATAAGATCAGGCGATAATTAAGACTTTGATTACTTACATTTTGTTATAAAATACAAAGTAAGCCTACTTTCTAGAAATGTTAATATTAAAATGAAAATCCCAAAGAGCTAAAATGTATTATTTTTTTATTCCACATCCTTTATTATTTATTTAATAATTTATTTTAATTTTTTTATTTTTATTATTAAATGTTATATTTAATCATGTAAAAATTGAGCAAAACAAAGCAAAAGAGATTCCTTATATCGTCAACATTTAAGTAGAGAATTTTCTTCATGAGTTAAAATATTTTACAATTGGATATACAAAATTTGACTTATACATGAGGGATATAACCATTGCATGGCGTAGCTTCACTAATATGTAGTGGAACACTATACTATAAATTGTACAAAGATCAAGATATATGAAAAGGTAGCTGTATGTGATGTGATTTGTATTTAAACTATATAATGCCCTGGTTTTCCTTTCTCGTCCTCTTTATATTATAATAAATAAATTAAGCTGCGAATGCAAACAGTGGGCACAGTCAAATGGTAATGAAACGCAGCTTTGTACGTCCAAGTAAAGATCTGCAAAGCCATGGGCTTTCATTAAATGATTATCTCACTAAATCTTGTGCTTCATTAGCAGTTTGGCTAGTGGGAGTCCCAGGTGGTACATATCATGGCTTTTAACCAACATGAAAAAGAGTGAAAGTGTTTTGGAAAAACAGAGACCATTGGTGATATTGGAGAGGGCGGTATTATTAAAATGGGGGGGCTAGAAATAAAGTGGGTTGCAAGAAAATGAATCTAGCAGATGAGAAGGGGAAAAAATAAAACAAAGTTTATCATGATGAAGATGGTAGAAGCTAAGACCAATAAAAGAGGAAGATTTGGAACATCATGGAGAAGGGGATAAAAGCAATAAGAAAAAAAGGATGTGAATTAATATAATTTCGGTATACCAATTTCTTCCTTAGCTTCTCTCAAGTAAAGAGTTAAGGCTCCTAAGCTGGTAGAAATAGGCTTGTACAAAGGAAAGTAAGTAGTCAAAGTAGGATGGGGCTCTTAAAACATCAATTTTACTGTTTTCCTCTCTGCTCTCTCCTATCAGACCCAGAGCACAGAAGAGGGAGGAGAGGGACACAAAGTACTGGATGCGGACTTGCTCTATTTGACTCACTTATCTTGCCGGGGAGGTGGTGGTGGGGGTTAATATTGGGACCAAATTGAATTAAGTAATTTCAATGTAAAGTCTGTCTATAGAGATGTTTTCATTTAGGGGTGGCTTATTCAAAGGTTTTGGCCATTCAACTGCAAATAATCACTAGGCAATACAGTGATGGGAGAGCATAGACTAGCTGATAGTTGGAGTTCTAGTCAGTCCTCTCCCTGAGGCCACCTGCCCTCTGTATACTCTGTTTATTCTGCTTTCTGTATACTCTGTTTATTGCCTACCTTGATAGATCTTCTTCCTTCTATTATAGACACTTTTCTTCACCTTAGGCTTCAATCTCAGAGCACTCATAAGTAATGCTGTCTCTGCCATCACATTAAGTCAATGATTCTCCAGCCTCATTTTCTGTAATAATCACATGGGGAGCTTGTGAGTCCCACACCCAGAGGTTCTGATTCAGTTGGTCTGGTGTAGAGCCCAGGGATGTTCTCTTTTAACAAGCACACTAGGTGATTCTGATGTGGATTATGAAAAAATCACACCTTGAGAAATAGTCTTAAATGGTGTACAAGGATGAATTTATTATGTGTGTGTACATTACTAGGAATACTGATAGCTTCGATTTTATATTTTATGTGTATGATAATCCATACTCCAAACAACATTTCTGTAGTACTCTTGAACTAGCGGCAGGAGGATTCAAATGACATACTTAAAATTAGTGCTTCCCACTAGTGAGGATGTTCCCACAAACATCTCAGGACCACAGAGAGCCTTCACGTGCTGGATCCAAGACGTGAAGACAGCTGAAGTCACTGGCAGTAGGAAAAAAGGAGACACACTGTGCTCCTTCCCTTGAAGAAAGGATAAGGAGCGCAGCGTGGATTCAAATGTTCAGGGGTGCTAAAGGTAAAAAAGGTGGATGTTTCCAGATGTTCTCTGTCTTCTCAGTGAAGCAGAATAGCAGAGCCAACTCCTGAAGGTGGGATGAGTGCAGGAAGAGGGAGAGTACGTTGGAAATCAGAAGGGAAAAGAGAAGCACTGTGTAGAATGCAGTAGGGCACCAATGATTACATTGGGTTCTCCCAATGGGAAAAAAAAAATTTTTAATGAGAAATTCCTTAAATTTGCATGATTTTTAAAGTTCTATGGTGATGTTTATTGCTCTTATTGTTTAATTACATCAAAAATATTGAAAATTTTTGTTGGCCTATTGCAATTACCAAATAGCTGTTATTGTGACTTGCACTGCTAGGTGAGAAAACATGACAGAATGATTAATTCTGTTTCTATTACAATCACTTATCTTTCCAATACACTCGTAATGGGACTAGAGAGATAAAACCCACTCTGCTCCTCTCATTTGAAGGCACTTTATTTAGATTAGTTTCAAAATTATTGACCTATTTCTGGCAATTTTCAAATTCATACTAAGGTTTTGATCATTAAAATAAATTAAACTTTGATAAAAAGCTGATTACAATGCTCAATAAAAGAAGACAAAGGTAAAAATGAAGTATTTAACACTAGCATTATTTTCTAATAAAGATAAAATCACCTAATCAAATAATTATGGTTCCCTTTTTGTGAGTTAAAATGTTTTAAGTTTTAAATTAAAACCTGGAAGTTCCATTCCTGCAAATCAAGCAGTAACATCAGCCTTTTCTTCATTACAACACAGCATGTGTGTCTACGTAGGACCACAGGCCTGTTTAATTCTGTATAAAGTAATGGAGTTTCTTCTGCTTTGGGGCTTACAGACCCAGCCCACTACTTTATATTAATAGTTCTGTACCTTATACTCTCAAGGCTCCCAGGTAAAATGCCTGACTGCAGATTCTCGCTCTGGCCCTGCAGAATTTTCTAAGGAAATTTTATCAAATTATATGTTTTAAAACAATTTGACTAGTATTTGACAAGTTATTACACAGAATATTAATATATTTCAAATGACTCTTATTTCCTTTGAATAGTGGGTTGAAATCCCTGGGGACTTTTATTTACTTTTAGGCAATAAATTTTTCCTTTTATATTAATAGATTGAACCAAAATTTTCTGCCATTATAACCTCTTGGGCACAAGCCTTTTCTCATTGATGCTAGTTAAAATCTTCAGGAACCAATTTTTCTAGGCACAACAGAGTGGGTGATAATGGCTAAACAGATACAAAAGAGCTGAGACCCATGTAAAGGAGTCTCTAATCTGCCTAAAGCAGGAGTGCTGCCTCTTAAGTCAAATCAAAGAACGGCTGGACTGAAGAAGATACCTCTCTCCTGGGACAGCATTTATCACAGCATGGTGACTAATGACACAACCCTGAAACTTGACCACTCCATGAAACTGGCATTCAAGCTCCTTCCTAACACGGCTGTCTTCTGTGGGAACTCTTCTGGTTCTTGCCACACTGCTCTATTTCATCTACTTCCTTGGTGTCTTCATTGCCTTCAACCCATTTAGACAAGACAGGGCCTTTGTCCTGCCCTATCCATGTACAGGGCCCCTCTAGCCTGCCCTCTGCTGCCATAGCTGCATTTCCTTCCTTTCTGATGTTATGAAAGCATGGATTATATGGCAGTTTCTACTAACTCTAGAAAACGAGAGAGGATATTGTTGTTGAACTGTCATAGTAGTGTATCTGGAGCTCTCCGATTACATCTACTACTTTCCACCTTGTATGGAATTTATTTATGTATGTCATCTTTCTCACTATTGAGTAGGATACCTGCTTCTCTTGATACAATGTGAGCTGTTCTTGGGCATGGGCCAGTTTAGATGCTCATGTCTAAATCACTGAAAGGCATTCAATGATTATTTATTGAAAGAATGAGCACCAAGGAAATAATATTCTCTCAATTTGTATTGCCATTCTGGTAATGACTTTCTTTTTTACCTTTTTTAGGTCATTTAATTTCTATCTCACTTTATTTTGCTATAAAATGGAATAAATGTCACTCTTCCTTGAAAGAGTAAAACATTTGTGTGTGAGGCTTTGTCAAAATCTTATATAAAAGCACAATCAATAATTTCTGAGAATTAATGGACTAAGGATTGAAAATAAGGAACCCAAATTACACACTTAGTTCTATTTCTAGTTCATTAATAATGGTTGATACTTAATTCCTATACTCAGCTCCTCTACTTGTGAAATGAGAATAATCATAACTCCTTCCATCCTCTGTATTCCCAGGTATAAGGATAAATAAGTGGATATAAATGAATATATTAGTTTTTTTAATTTTAAATATTTTTTAAAAATTTTAATATTCTTTTGAAATATTAGGTACTGAAAGCCTAATAAATATAATGGAGATAGGCTTCTTTCTGTTACATCCAAATGCACTAATATGAAATAGGCATAAATTAAAATTATAGAACATTTTAACAGAAATAGTAATTTCCATGAAATAAGCATATTCAGTGATATGCTATTGACCAACAGTTGTGAGAGAATAGAATTCCTTAGGAGTTAGAAAACTCCTATACACAAAAATTATCCATCATTATTGTAATTATTGTCTTATACAGTGTCTTAGTCCATCTTGCATTGCTATAAAAGGCCTGATGCTAGGTAATTTATAATGTAAAAAAGGTTTATTTGGCTCATGATTCTGGATGGCTGGAAAGTTCAAGATTGGAACATCTGCATCTGATAACGGCCTCAGGCGACTTCCACTCATGGCAGAAGGTGAAGAGGAGCCAGCATGTACAGAGATCACAGGGCGAGAAAGGAAGCAAGAAATAGAGGGGGAGGTGCCAGGCTCTTTTTAACAACCAGCTCTTATGGCACCAATAGAGTGAGAACTCACTCTATCCCCTCCCAGGGAGGGCATTAATCCATTCCTGAGGCATCCACCTCCATGACCCAAATACTCCCATTAGGCCCCATTTCTAACATTGGGGATCATATTTCAATATGAGATTTGGTCAGGACAGATAAACCATATCCAAACTATAGTATACAAAAATGTTTCTCAAGTATATTTCTAAGCAGAATAACATAACTACCCTCATATTATAAAGACATGCTAAAGTATATTTTTAACCATAATAAACATTTCCTAAGTTATTTTATGAATATTACTTTCTTACAAAATTTATTTATAGGTAAGGGAAAAGTAAATCGGAGCCTACATTACCTAAATTTTTTGCAAATGCTGAATTAGTTAAGTCTGCAATAACTAGGTCTTTTTAGATTGTTTATGTTATTATTACAAAAAAGAAATTATATGTTTTAAAACAACTTGGCTAATGGCTGAAAAGTTACAATCAATAATATTAGCATATTTCAAATGATTCTTATTTCTTCTGAATAGTAGGTTAAAATCCCTGAGGACTTTTATTCATTTTTCTTTGGGCAATAAATTTTTTTCTTTTCATAAGTTGAACTAAAATTTTCTGCCATTATAAACTCTTGGACACAAGCCTTTTCTCATTGATGCTATTTAAAAATCTTCAATAACCAATTTACTGCACACAACAAAGCAGGTCATATTGGCACCAAAACACATTTATTCTTCTGCACTGAATGAACCACTAATAAATGCTCTCCAAGTACATTATTTTTGTTTAGAATTTCAAGAGTGTTCCTCAAAATTGACAGCATAACTCATGGGAACTTAATAAATATAATATGGCAGGGGAACACGAAATGATTTATTTTGACCTAAATGTCCAAATATACCTGCAGCATGTGTGTGCGGCATCTTAAAATGCACCCTGTTGTGCTGTATAATAATGGTGGCACAGTGCCATTCTCCCATGGACTCAGAAGGTTTGAACGATGCAGTTTCTTTACTGTATTATAAGATTCTCCAAAAGTGCTTCGAAGAGGCTCTCAAGCAATTTAAGAATTCCCTCTTAAAGTTTAACTTTTATTAAACTTAAAATAGTACAAATATCTCACTGAAGCAAAACATGGTGAGAATTGTGCATTTGTTAGATAGCTACAATCTCATTTTTAAAAGCGGAAAGTGAATTGCTTCTCCATTTTTGTGTTCCTGTGGTTTCACAAATGGTGCCTTTTCATCTATTATTAACCAAGAGGTTTTGACCTTTCCTTACCTTTGTAGACCTTTTCGTAATCAACCCTCCTAAATCCTTAAAAAAAAAAACAAAACAAACAAACAAAAAAAAACCTCTTGCCCTCCACAACTTAAGGAGAGATCAAAAAGCAAGCAAACAAGTCAGCTTGTATAGAAAAGGCGACTTATTTATTAAGATGCCCTGCAAATTTGAATTCCTTTTCAGACTTCTTGAAGCATCCAGTTTGCTGCATGGCATAATTCAGATGATTAACATTCCTTTGTATTTTTTAATGGTTTCTCTTTAGACCCCATTTCTCTCTGATATGATTTCTCACAGGTAAAGTCAAGTAAGTCAACATTTAGTCACTTGAACTGAAGACAGAGTATACAGTGGGTTTCCCCAAGAGAGGTTCCTGAGTCTTTTAAAAATATTTTCACCCTTGTTTCTACATCTAATATCTTATCCTTGGCACTTTTTCGTAAACCTTTAGTTTTGATTTTTGATGACAAAATCAAGACTGTTCTATCTGTGGCCTTGTGGGCTGAAAAAGACAGCTCTGACTTTTGCAGGGACTCCTTCACAGCAGGACTGGAGTCCATTGCCCAGGTTACTGACTGATCCACCTTCCAGAGTTGGCAGAGGAGAAAATGACCATAGTGTGGAGAGTTTTCTGTGAAGCTAATTTTTTCAATTTGAAGAAATGCTTTTTATTCTAAAATTATGTCTTTTCTAACTTCTTTGGAATGAAAATGTTTTCTTTTACAAATTATGCAGATATAGATGGTGGTTATAAGATTTTATATATTTTTTGTCATCCTGATTTGCTAAAATAAAAACTTGGCGAATCTAAGTAGGTTCCTCTATTTTTGTTGTTATTGTTGTTCCAAATACTAGAGAGCCCTTGAGTCCAGAGTCACACTGAGATCTCAGTCCAGTTCAGGATTTTCAGCCTTCAGATCTAAACAGGTAATCTCATTCTCCTCCGTGAGAAGCTAAAGAGGTATCTTAGAAGAGATTCCTGGTGCTGGGAGCTGAGAATGTCCCAGCTAATAGGGGCACAGGCAACCATCCTTTATGCATTAAATTAATAGTTATTGAGTGCTTACTATGTACTAAGCACTGAAGATATAAGTGGGATTTTTAAATTGTTTTGAATTTCATTCTTTTAAATGAGATTCTCAGAGAAGATCTCATTGAGAAGTTACCATTCAAATGAAACCTGAAAGAGGTGAGGGGGCCATGTGGTTTTCTGGAGAAAAGTATTCAAGATAAAGGGAACAGCATTGTGAAAGCCCTAAGGAGGGAGTATAGTTTCTCTGACTGAGGACTGGCAATGAAGCCAGTTTGACTAGAATAGAGTAAGCAAGGAGCCAAGAAGAGGAGAAGCATTCCAAGAAGTAAAAGACTAGAGGAAAAATGACACTGTAAGGACTTTTCTTTTGCCCTGAGTGACATGGAGAGCTATTGGAGGGCTTCAAGTAGAGGTGCAGCATAACAGGACTTTTGGTTGAACACGATCAGTATGATCACTGTGATGAGGACAGACTGAAAGGAGTTCATGGCCAAAACAAGACGAACTCTTAGGGACTCTTGCAATAATTGAGGTGAGAGATGATGGGACTTGGACCAGGACAGTGGCAGTGAAGCTACTGGGAAGTTTCCAGATGTATTTTGAAGGTGGACCCAAGAAGATTTACTGACAAGATTAGACGGTACTTTCCTGGGGCACACGGACAGCTGACCACTTTTCAGGTTGCTCTGCCACCTGATACTTGGACTGTCAGTTCACTTAAGCAGGTCATGAGGCAATCTCATCATGATTCTCAGCCCACACCCTCTTGATCTTTTTCAAAGGTGTAACAGTCACTAATTTCAAAGGAGAAATGAAAGAGTGAAAACCATGAGGTACGATAAAGATGACTCTTTTCCCAAAACACACGGGAAAGTGAAGTTTCAGATTTGCTGAGGTTGAGACCAACCAATCATTGAAAGATTCAAGAATTCTTAATGCAGATCTATTCCTAGAAGAATATGTTGCTAGGAGGGGAAAGAACCAAACTTTTGGATAATCTGTAAATGCCTTTTTTTTTTTTTGAGACAGAGTCTCACTCTGTTGCCCGGGCTAGAGTGCCGTGGCGTCAGCCTAGCTCACAACAACCTCAAACTCCTGGGTTCAGGCGATCCTCCTGCCTCAGCCTCCCGAGAAGCTGGGACTACAGGCATGGGCCGCCATGCCCGGCCTATTGTTTCTATATGTATTTTTAGTTGGCCAATTAATTTCTTTTTTCTATTTTTAAGTAGAGATGGGGTCTCGCTCTTGCTCAGGCTGGTTTCGAACTCCTGACCTTGAGCGATCCTCCCGCCTCTGCCTCCCAGAGTGCTAGGATTACAGGCGTGAGCCACCGCGCCCTGCCTATAAATGCCTTTTTAAAGGATTTATTTTAAC
>CAUYRT010025094.1:0-10852 GCA_963574885.1 Lepilemur ruficaudatus | reverse complement strand
AGTAGCTGGGACTACAGGCATGCGCCACCATGCCCAGCTAATTTTTTCTATATATATTTAGTTGGCCAGTTAATTTCTTTCTATTATTAGTAGAGACGGGGTCTCGCTCTTGCTCAGGCTGGTTTCGAACTCCTGACCTTGAGCAATCCACCCACCTCAGCCTCCCAGAGTGCTAGGATTACAGGCGTGAGCCACCACGCCCGGCTAGAATCAACATTCTTAAAATGTCTCTTCTACCCAAAGTGATTTACAGATTCAATGCAATCCCTATTAAAATACCAACATCATTTTTTACAGATCTAGGAAAAATAATTCTATGCTTCTTATGGAACAAGAGACGACCCCATATAGCAAAAGCAATCTTAAGCAAAAAGAACAAATTGGGAGGCATCAATTTACCAGACTTCAAGCTATACTACAAGGCTATAGTAACTAAAACAGCATTCACTGGCACAAGAACAGAGACATAGACCAATGGAACAGAACTGAGAAACCAGATATAAAACCATCCTCATATAGCCATCTGATCTTTGAACAAAGCAGACAAAAACATACACTAGGGAAAAGAGACCTTATTCAATAAATAGTGCTGGGAAAACTAGACAGCCACATGTAGAAGACTGAAACAGAGTCTGCACCTTTCACCACCACAAAAATCAGCTCACGGTGGATAGCCGACTTAAACCTAAGGCATGAAACTGTAAGATTTCTAGAATAAAATCGATTCTGAAAAACACGGGTGAAATCAAGTTTCATTTCCTTATCGAAAATTTACTGAATCTAGACAATGGATCAAAATGGAAAAAAACTGTTTAATGGAACTTTTAATTGCCATTTAGATGGATTATCTGAGGATTATATGAGGCAACTGAAGTGAACCAGTTTCCATGTGTGCAAAGCAGCAGATAATTATTAACTGCTCTTATGTTGTTATTATCAATCTCTAATCAAAATGCTTAATTTTATGCATGTGGCCTCTCCAGGGCTTATTCTCCCTAAATCTGTGGTTGTGGAGATGGGCATACGGATGTCTCCTTTTGGTGAGAAGAGTCACTCCCTGTGTGGGATTCCTCCTTTGTTCAATAAAATGCTTCTTCCTGTGTCTCAACATTGAACGTCTTACTGATGTGATGCATTGAGGCTACTATTAATAAATTGAAATATTTCGTATTCTTTTACTTTTGCCACAGATTCACATAATATATTCTCATTTAATCATCTCAACAGTATTTTTACAATATCTAAAAATTGTAACACTTAAAAAGATTATATATATTTTTTGTTAATCTTACTGTTACTTAAGGAAAATATCAGGGACCAAATCTAGAGTTTTGTCTTCCAAGTTTAGTGATTTTGCACACATCAACTTAGTGATGTTTTTAAAATTTTGAAAGAACGTAGTGCTTTCTGTGTAGCTATATTTCTACTACTTCTCAGAGCACTTTGTATAAAATTAGTGCTGTGCTGGAACCAGTTCAAGAATTTTACAATTCAGTTGTTACAAAAAAATTAGCTTAAAACTGGGTATGGCAGCTGTATTTTCACAACAGAAATTGATACACTACAAATCTGCCCCTTCTCTCCTGCCCCCACCCCGCCCTGCCCAAAATAAAAAGCCTGGCTGTTAAACATTTACCTGCAAACCACTGAAGTCACTCAGTAATTCAATGGTAAATGAATATCCTACCTTCTAACCAACTCCTTTCATTTGAACATATCATCCAATTTTAAAATTGAAATTATCAATTTTTAAGTATGGAAAATTCCACAGAATTGATGGAGTCTAAGAAATCTTATACTGTTTTTAGAATAAATAGAAATTATCAACTTTATGTTAAAAAATAAAGTGTAGCCATTTAATTAATATTAGAATTCATAATTTCTAAGTAGTACTTTGAAAATTATGATTCGGCTCTTATACCTGTTTGCCTGATTTGTTCGAACAAAATCAATACTGTAAACTTCCTGAGATGTGGATAATGGTTCCTGCATCATAAAAGTCCACCATAATATTTTCATGCAGGAGGAGATTTTAGAGAGCTCAGATTATCTCCTGGGTATCTCTGCCCTCAGTATGTGCCAACTAAACATGCAGGCATTCTATTAACACAACTATTACAAATGGTATTATCAAATGCTAAATTGATCATTTATGAAGCATTTGGACCTAGGGGAAGGTAGCTGAACTTGAGTTTGAAAGAATCATACACAAAGCTCTGGATACTCTTCCTGAAATAGTCTGAGTGCTCTTCTATACTATTAAAGAATTTCTGTCATTCTGTTTACAGCATGTTGCAGCATGCATTTCTTAGGCTGAAAGAAAGAGAAAGAAAGGAAATTCACATTTATTAAGCTTCCAGTGTTAGGTAGGTACTTTACATGTTACTTAATCCTTACTATAGCCCTGTGAAGTATTATCATCATCATTTTACATATGAGGTAACTGGGGCTCAGAAAAGTTAAGTAATTCATGCAAAATCATGCAAGTGGAAAAAGGAATGCTATAAGCAAAGAAACCTGAGAGAATAGGAATGGGGAGTACATGAAGAATGAGTTAGTGATACGGTGGGGCATAAAGGCGTATGTGTGTGCCTGTGTGGGTGTTTGTATGTGTGTGTGTATATGTATGTTAGTGTGTGTGTGTAACTCTGGGATTCAAAATTAGGCCTCTTTGATTCCTGAAATACTAAAGTGTCAACACATATTACACACCTGCATAATGTATTTACTTTGAACTTAGCAGCAATCCTTGTTTCAGAGACAAGGCCATCGAGGTTCAGGGATACTAAGTAACTTACCCCAAATCATACGTCAAATAATTAGAGGGTTCAGTATTTAAAGCCAGGTCTGTCTGATCCCATGCTATTTAAAAGACATAAATTCAAACAGGGGCCAACACACTTCATGATAGTTTTTCCTTATTTATTTCTGTGTGCATTGTCTATCTCTCCTCCACCCCCTAAATGTGCCCATGTCACTGATTGTTGTAATCCCAATGTACAGTTTGAATCAATGTAGGTGCACTATAAGTAATGTTTGAATAAATGTATGAACCTCAATAATATAACCAACTCCCCCTACCTCCCAAATGTAAAGCCTTCAAAATATGTCAACTCTGGCCTGTACTTTAATTGTACTAATAGGAATTTACCTTAAGGAAATAATTAAGAATGTATACAAAAAAATCAGCCTAAAGAACACAGCGCTGTACTATGAACAAACAGGTAACTTAAATGTGTGATAATTGATTAAATGAATTACTTTATATTCATATACGGAATGCTAAGTAACCGCTAACAATACGGTTGTAAACTTTTTGCCACAAAAAGAAGCTCATGATATATTTAAGCAAAAATAAAATTAAACAGAATGTACAAAGTGAGCACATTAAAATATGCATACAAATAGGGAAGAATAAACATCAAAATGTTTAAAAAAAAGAATATCAGCAAATTAAACTATCACATTTAGCAATATCATCTCCCTGTGATGTAAAAGAGTTCCAGTAGTACACTGGATTAGAGGTTAGTAGTCCCATTCAGAGTGGGGAAAGCGGATACGTTTGTCCATTGTGCATGCACAGGCAAAGGAAGGGTGTCCAACAGAGTGCAGCCAGCCTGAAACCCCCTGAGAATGCATTGGTGGCAGTGGGAGCCTGACCCTAGACTCGATGAGTTTTCTCCACAGAGAGAGGAACATAACATAGGCTTGTAATCAGTTTCCTTTATTGGCTGCACAGACTTTGCTCATAGAAATGAAGGACACAAGACAATCTTCAGGGGACCCTCATTCTATGAACTAGGGAACAGGAGAGAGCTCATTATTGCAACTAGGCATCCTTGTGCAGGAGACAATGTACTGGCATGTACATAGTTGTTTCTGAGTAAAGAAGAAAAGGAAAGGAGGAAGGAGGAAAAGATAGGAAAAGTAAGAAAAAAGAGGAAGAGAGAGAAGAAGACATATATTGAATCATTACTCCATCCCAAATACTATTCATAAGTTAATTAATCTGATATTAATGGCAGACTCATAATGTAAGTAGTATCATCTCCACTTTATGTATAAGATACACAGACAGATTCAAAGAGGTAAGTAACTTCGTCACACAGCTACCAAGTAGTGGCGTTGAATTCAAATACAAGGTGCTATGGCTTCAAATAAAAGACAGAATTATTATTTGTGAGTATTCAACCTGAGAGATACTGGATATTTAACTCACATTTAAGATTCATAACAACATTGCAAAGTAGATATTGAAACCTTTTTTATTGATAAAAATGTAAGACAGAGTACTTACCAGCCTTTTTCAAAGCCATGCTTATAAGTGATGGTCTCAGGATTTGAAAGCCAATATTCCTGACTCCAAAGCTTACGAGCTTTTTTTCCAACTATACTCCTGCTATTGCAGATAATCTATTTCAACAGGCATATTGTCCTTTAAGATTATAGCTCTTCTTTCTAAAATTCCAAGTGCTTCTAGTAACTTGGAACTCTCAAAGTCAATGTTTCAGCCATGTATACAATTCCAAAATATTTCTATTATTAATGACATGATGATTTTCTCCATAGCAACACTGCATTAAGTTCCATTATCTTACGAGTGATAAAGATTAAAGCCACCTGTAAGGAGGTTGGTGGTATATAAGAACAGAGAAACTTCTTTTTCCAAAGCAAAAATTTGAAAAGACTGGAATTTCAGAAATATGAAGAATTTAAGAACTATAAAGCCTAACTCACCCAAGATGCTAGATAGGGACATGGAAACTTTTTATAATGGCTGCATGATATTTATGTGATGGGGGACAGGAGGAAAGACTATTCTCCATGGTATGTACTACAAATGACACTTTACAAACTTCTATATTTGACATGCTTAATTATAAAGATAATAGCACTCATATGATGTACATACCAAGCCCCAGCCAAAATGCTAAGTGTTTTACATACTTCAGCTCAGTTGATCCTAATAACCTTAGGAGAAAACTGATACTCAATGACATTAACTCCTTCCTTCCACAGCTAATAAGTGGCAGGGCTGAGAGTTAAACTTGAGTCTGCCCGACACCAAAGTTTTGCATTCAAAATAAGCATCAATCACCTAAGGGTTGCTCACATATTTTTGGTTTTTTATAGTACTCTGATCTACTGATCTAGGTATTAAAAGCATAGTGAGTCTATTTTTGAGTGAGGTAAGGAAAGAACTATGAAAAGGCAAGGGCACATTAAAAATCAACTACATTAAACAAGTAACTACCCTTCAGTGGACCTCAACTTCCTCGTGTGTAAAATGAGGGGATTTTACAGGGTAGTTGCAAAGTTCTTCCACAAGAAAATGTGCTTGAGAGACACCTGCATTGGGGGAAGTGGGTGCCAATTTTAAGTCACCTATGAGTGAGCTCTATTCTTGCTCTGCCACTTACTAGCTCTGTGATTCTGGGCAAAAGATTGCATCTGTCTGCACCTTCATTTCCTCAGCTTTAAAATAGGAATAAAAATACCTAACCTGTGAATTACGGTAGACTTAATGGAAAAAAAACGTGTTGAAATGCTCCATGCAACTCCAGGAAAATATCATCAACGCATTTCATGTTCTTGCCTTTCTCTCTTAACAAGAAGCTTTTGAAAATAAGAACAATAAAGAAGGGAGAAAGCCAGCTCTTTGGGATGAGTTACATAACGCAGAACATTGACACAGGAAAATATAACAAGTCTCCTTCTCCTTGTTTTTGTTTCTGTTTTCTCTAATACACAGGATGAAACAGAATAAATCTAAGAGTGAAAATATGACATGAGTTTTTAAAAGGGGGAGAAAAAGCCCTGGAGAAAGTTTGTGAGGAAAGATTTGACCTTATCCTTCCCTTTTGTCACCCAGCTGAAACAACCCTACTAGTGTCCAGTCTAATTAATCACTGAAGAAATATTTACTGGCGACCTACTAAGTGCCAAGTCCTGTGCTAGATGCCAAGAGTAAATGTGAACATAGATAAAGTCCCTGCCCTCAAGGTACTAAAAGTAGTACCTTAGGGATACAAGCAAATCAATTTTTTGTTTTAAGGCAATGCAAAAAAGTGCTCTAATAGAGAAAGGACAACCTGCGCATAACCAGTATTTGAGAGGCCACCAGGGACAATGATGACATGTAAGCTGAGAGAGGAAGGTGCGTTTTCTAAAAGAAGAGAATGGAAGAACCGTGAGGCTCTGATGCTTTGTCCAGAGAAATCGATGAATGGGTAGGAGAGCCTCAGACGGCCAGGCAGGGGTCTGGGCCTTTATTACAAGGATATGGGGCAGTGCTGAAGTCATGTGACACGTCATCAGAGTCAATTGCTGCAGCACCACATGCAGACAGACAATATGTGAATAGGAGGTGTGAGAGTGCGTGTGCGTGTGTGTGTTTGTGTTTCTGTGTGCACAGGTATGAAGGTGGGAGAGAAGTCTGGGCCCATGTGGCATATCTGGTAACAATTTTCTTTTGGGAGATTTCAGCTGCTCTGGGCTCTCGTGTGTCAACCTTCTCTGGCCACTCATTTTTTCAGGTAATCTATTTTTATTCTCTTTGGGCTTGGCCACTTTTTGCTCCTTAAGAGTTGTTCCCCCCTCCCCCACCCCACAGCCCTCCTTCTGAAAATCCCGTTCATCTCTCTGCAGACACCAGCTCATCTGCTTCAGCACACATTGTCAAGGCCCACACACTCTCCCCCAGTGCCAATTTTGTGGCAGGTTTCTCATCCTCCCTTTGAAAGCCATTTCAGGTACCTTCTTTTCTTCCCCGAACTGTACACAAAGGCTGCAATGGGTGAAGTTTCATCAAGAAAGGTCAGTGGTTAATAGGCACAACTGGAAAGGTCACGTTAAACCATTCTTTTATACAGTTCATAAAGCTTCAAACAGCTCTAGAAAAAGGAATATTACTAAAGGAAAAATGTCCAGCTATCTCATGCAGAGCCTGCCTCATGTGGATGATACCTCAAAGCCACATTAAGAATGGTACCCTCTTCTATGCATGTTAGAAAAAGAATCCCGTTTTTAATTACACATACACACACACACACACACACACACACACACACACAGTGGAGAGCAGTGAGCAAGAACTCTCTACCCACACTTTTTATCCCATCCAGCCCCACATAGATAAGCACTTTTAATTACTTTAGCTATCTTTATTATTTTCTATTATTTACTCTTTAAACATGCCTATACTGTTATTTCATAGTTTATCACTTTTAGACACTTTCAGTTGACTTTAGAACTCATGGGCATTTCCACCCAACCTTCTCTCCATCTTTCATCCACTGGGTGTCAGGCTCTCTCTGCCTTCCCTGCCTCCCTCCCCATTTTATTTCTCCTAGTTAGATACTTGCATGCATAGTCACGTTTGGGCATCTCCTTCTTGGAAGGCCTGGATTAGCAAAATCTCTTTCTTAAATTCTTCTGTCGTGGTTGCCACAGGAAGGATGAAGTCCAAATTCCTAAGAAGAGCGTACACAACTACCAGACACCGTGCTGATCATAACCTGCTCCTTCCTCTCCTGACCTTTGTGCATGTCATATCCTTTCCCATTTCTGGAATTCCCTCCCTTATCTTGCCTACCTGGAAAATTCCTAATTATTTAAGATTCACTAAACTACCCTGTCTCACCACCGCCCCCACCCACTGGCAGAAGGGGCACAAAGTCTGATGTCCCCATCGCCCTCACAGTGCTCTACTGCTGATGTACACTGTGGGTTTGACCACAAGGTGGGGTGGCTTTCTGTTTATGAGCTTGACTCCCCACCTGGACTAATGATCTTAGAAGGCAAACTGCACTCCCATACTGTTTCTTACTCTGTCAAATGGGAATAAAATATTATAATGGGGTTGGTGTGAAGAGAGCAAGACCTAGATTTAAATCCTGGCTGTATCAATTATTAGTTTCTTGATTTAGATCAAGAAACTTAATGTTTTGAAGCCAAATGAGGACAATACTGTGGGGGTCATGAGACCTTCTACAAAGAGTTTCATGCTTACTCCTTGATATGAAGACTCTCATATGTCCCCAAACTCTGAAGTTTGATTTGATGAGCAACTAAATAGGATCACTGGGTTGTCTTCCTTAGAAGGCAGGAGGGGTGAGTGTACATTGTATGCTGGAAGGAAAGTGAACCAAATATTTGGCTATCAAAAAAGGAACTATGTAATTTATGAATTCTGCCCTCCAAATATTTCTGAGTCCCCTTTTTCCAAGCTGGTAATAGGATTGTACCTCCTTGGTTTCTTGGAGGTAATGTTGGTTATATAACTTTCCTTTATTGTTTCCAGTCACTGAGATTGTAGGGCTGTTTATTACACATGGTCAAAAGAATTCTAGATGGTTTCCTAGACTTTGCCCCCTGGGGTTACTCTCAGGATCATGGTACCTTATGTAGCAAAAAGGGATTTTGCAGATGTCATTAAAGCTACTAAGCAGTTGATAAGGAGAATATCTGGGCAGGCCTAATTTAATAACACCAGTCCTTTAAAAGCAAAAGAGTTTTCTGTGGCTGGTAGCAGAAGAAGTCAGGTTCAATGCTTGAGGAGTTGATGAGAGGAAGATTTTCTGCTGCTGACATGAAAAAGATCATGTGGAAGGACTTAAGAATAGCTTCTAGGAGCTGAGAGTGATCCCAACCCAACTGCCAGCAAAGAATTATACTCTGCCAACAACTAAAATGAGCTTAGAAGCGAATTCTTCTCCAGAACCTCCAGATAGAGGCTCCACCTGCCTGACACTTCAATTTTTGCCTTGCAGGACACTACCTAGAGAACTTAGATTTCTGACCTACAGCATTGTGAGCCAATAAATAAGCAAATTTTAAGCTACCTAGTTTGTGGTAATTTGTAATGCATCAATGGAAAACTAATACAATACCATAACCTAGCCCATCCAGACTGACACACAATTAAGATGTGTGGGGAGAAACACTCCACTGTGAGATTTTTTAAAGCAGACTGTGCCTTAAAGCATTTGTTTTGTCTGAGCCTAGAAAAGTGCCTGAAATATGGTTGAGAAAACAAGGTTAAGGTAATGTGTTTAGCAGTGTACCTGACATGTACTTCATAAAACTTTTAAAATCATGTTATAATGATCACTCATATGCAGACTGAAAAATGTATCACAGCTCTGAGAAACCGCTAAGAATGATTACTCTTTTCTTAATTCTTTCCAAACCACGTAGTAGCATAGCTATAGTAGGAATACATAAACTATAAATACACTACATATCAATAAAGTGTGAGTGAGCAAGGCTGTATCCTTGGGAATCATAGGCCACTTATATTTTCAATTCCTCAATAAGCCTCCTTCGAATTCTCAGTCTAGGTGGGATTTTCTGGTCCTATTTGTTCAAAGCACCCTCTACTTCTTCTTTAAGAATTTGTTTCAGCTACAGTTAAATAGTTATTGTGCAATTGACTGCTCAAAATCTGGCTACTCCCTCTAAGGACAGAAGCCATGTTGGGTTGATTAGAACTGTTTTCTGTGACATTTTGTAGTTTCTGACATATAGTCAATGTCCAGTGTAAAATCCCAACAGAGAGGAAAATCAAGTCAGAAGGTAACAGAGACCATCTTCAGTAATGTAAATGCTACAGAGATTAGGATTTATCATTCCAAGGATACAAAAAGGAAGAGGAGCACTGGCCAGCATGCTATGGACACGGCATTAGGACCACATTAGGAGATAATTCTGTGGGAGGTGTCTAGCAAAATCTAGTTGAGTTTTTAGAGCTGTAATCCAATGAGTTTGGGTTTAAAGGGACTATAGGACAAGCAAGAAAAGTTCAGGAGGTAAATTCTGGCCTTCAGATTGAGCTCACACAATGAGAGTTGAGGGAAACCTGGTCAGGGACTGGGGGGCTCCCAGGCTGAGTCATTCTGAGATTCTGGCGGCAAGTCTGTTTGGCAACTCTGACCTAGCACTAGAGAAGATAAATTGGGCCTGGATCAAGAGACCGGGTATGGGTCTGGGGAAGGAAATTAATTCCGAGACTCACAAGACACTTGATAACTGTAAACGTTAGTTACCTAGCGCCAATTCTGTGTTAGGAACTACTTAAGAACTTTACATGTTGTCATGGTTTGTCTGCAGAGCAACTCTTAGAGGTAAGAGCTAGTAATATCTCCATCGCAAAGATGAGAACATTAAGCACAGGTTCTCAAGGTTATAAAGCCAGTCCCAAGGTCATAAGACTGGTCAATGGTCAAAACAGAAGTCTGAGCTGTGAGCCCACACTGTTTAGCATCATCACAATATGAAGTGATGAAAGGGAGTATATCCTAGAAACCACAGATGGAAGTTCAAACCCAGTCCTACTATTTGGCAGCTGGCATAATCTGAACATGTTTGTTAACCTGTCCAAGCTTCAGTGTCCTTTTCTGCAAAGTAGACACAACTATACCTAAGTCCAGGAGTGACAATAGGATTATGTAATGATAATCATGAAAAGTGTCCAACAGAGAAGGTTTTTAACATATGTTACATAGTCCCTTTATCTTCTGCCTCTTCTGTGAGTGATTTGGGCCGCAGGGGGGCCTTAATCTGAGTGTGGAGATCTTCAGACCTTGCCCAGCTGGGAGAGTCAGAGAAAAAGACAGGTGAGACAGTCAAGACTTGCCTGCTTTACTATTTCTGTGCCTGTTTTCTTGTTGCTGAATAAAAATAATAGTGCTCAGCTTACAGGGTTTTTTTATTTTTTGAGACAGAGTCTCACTCTGTTGCCCGGGCTGTAGAGTGCCGTGGCGTCAGCCTAGCTCACAGCAACCTCAAACTCCTGGGCTCAAGCAATCCTTCTGCCTCAGCCTCCCGAGTAGCTGGGACTACAGGCATGCAC
>CAUYRT010025093.1:0-24986 GCA_963574885.1 Lepilemur ruficaudatus | reverse complement strand
TGAGCGAGGCTGACGCCACGGCACTCTAGCCTGGGGGACAGAGAGTGAGACCCTGTCTCAAAAAAAAAAAAAAAAAAAAACAACTGTGTCTGAGTTGATACCCTTCTGTGTTTCAGGGAAGCTAAAGTGCTTTCTTTTATGATGTGATAGCAATAGTTGGTAGTAGTTGTTTCCTTTTTTTTAATGCATACTTCTTCCCAGATAAAATTTTGCCAATATCATTCTCTCACATTTTGAGGGGATGTTTACTGGCAATGAATGAAACCCCCACATTCAGAAGCCTATCCAATGTGCTATCCACACACATTCTGTGCTATCCAATGTGGTAGCCACTAGCCACAATAGGCTATTGAACACTTGAAATGTGGCTAGTAAAAAATTGAGTTGTGCTATGGTGTAAAATACACACTGGATTTCAAAGATTTATTAATAGTATGAATGAAAGAATGTAAAATATCTCATTATTTTTGTATTGATTATGTGTTAAAATGTTAATTCTTTTGATATATTGGGTTGAATAAAATGTACTATTAAAATTAATCTTTGTACTTTCAAAAAATATAGCTACTAGACAATTTAAAAGTTCTTATGTGGCCAGGCTCAGTGGCTCATGTCTATAATCTCAGAACTTTGGGAGGCCAAGGTGAGGGGATTGCTCGAGCTCAGAAGTTCAAAACCATCCTGGGCACCATAATAAGACCCCATCTCCACAGAAAATTTTTAAAAATCAGCTGGGTGTGGTGGTGTACACTTGTGGTCCTAGCTACTTGGGAGGCTGAGGCAGGAGGATCACTTGAGCCTAGGAGTTCAAGGATGTAGTGAACTATGATCATACTGTTGCCCTTCAGCCTGAGTGACAGAGTGAGATTCTGTCTCTTAAAAATAAATAAATAAGCAAAAGTACATATGTGCTTACATTTGTGTTTCACATTACGTTTCTACTGAACAACACTGGGCTAGTTGATTACTCAGGGCTTGGCCCGCTTGGATTAGAGGATGAGATGACAGTCTGTCCCTTCTCATTTGCAAGTCCTTCCACTGGGCAGATGGCAGCTGTATCAGTTAGGCTTTTGCTACATAACAAACCACCCCAAAACTTAGTGGCTTAAATAAGTATTTGTTTAGCTAACAATGCTATGAGTCAGCAATTTGGGCTGGGCTCAGCTGGGTGATTCTTCTGCTGATCTCAGCTGGTCATACTCAGTGCCAGTGGTCAGCTAGATGGCTCTGCTTCAGGGGATTGGCTGGCTGTTGCCAGGGTGACAGGGCAACTGGGCCAGTGCCAGCGTCCCTCATCATCCATCAGGCTAGCCCAGGTTATTCACACAGTGGTCTCAGGGTTTTAAAAGCAAGAGAATGGAAGCTGCAAGACTTCTTGAGGTCTGGGCCCAGAAGTCACACAGTGTCACTTTTCCCACATCTATTGTCCACAGCAAGTCAGAAGGCCCACCTAGATTCAAAGGCTGGGTAAATAGACTCTGCCTCTTTAGTGAGAAGTGCTGCAAAGAATTGTGGCCATTTTTGCAACATACTTACACCAGCTGAGTGGCCCCAAACACCTTTTTTAAAGAGAGCACAGTCCTTGCTCCCCAAGCCCTGCTCTTTGTCAGAACCTCATTATGACTTTTTTGGGTCCTAGGCAGTTTTGCCTCCATAGGCCCTTTCTTCCACAAAGATATATAATGTATGTGCATATATATTACATATATATGTATATATATTTATACATATATATGTATTACCTTTTATGATTACATTGGTATAATGATATATATAATCTAGGATGGATTCTTTATTACACATTTATTATTGTATTCATTTTTTTCTTCTGATTTAAAATAAATTAAAATTGAAACATTTTGGGGGCCCATGTGAGTATCTTGGGCACTAGCCCTGGGCTTCTCATGTCTGTTGGAGAAGTCAGTCCTGCTCTCTGTGGCAGAGCAAGCAGTGGGCACCTCTAGGCCCAAGAAACTCAGAGTCTCAGCCATTGCTCCACTACCTGGGAGCTATTCAGGGTGACAGAGGGTGAGGCAGCCTTCCTATCATTATTATTTTACAATCTGCAAAGGGCATTCCCACTCTTCCCTGCCTTTGAGCCTCTCATCCCTTCTTTGAGGTGAGTGAAGCAGATGTTCTATTCACCTTTTTACGGATGTAGAAACTGAGGCTCAGAGATGAAAAATGACTTGCCTGGGGCCCAGGTTCTCAGACAAAGCACACTGCGCTAGTTCCCTGACACCACACAAATCCTAAAACAATATGCCCCAGGGGGGAAATAGTATGGCTAACAGCCCTAGTAAAGACAAGACACCTGAGACCAGGCCTGGTGGCTCATGCCTGTACTCCTAGCACTCTGGGAGGCTGAGGTGGGAGGATCGCTTGAGGTCAGGAGTTTGAGATCAGTCTGAGCAAGAGCGAGACCCTGTCTCTACCAAAAATAGAAAGAAATTAGCCAGGCAACTAAAATAGAAAAAATTAGCCGAGCATGTTGGTGCACGCCTGTAGTCCTAGCTGCTCGGGAGGCTGAGGCAGGAGGATCACTTGAGCTCAGGAGTTTGAGGTTTCTGTGAGCTAGGCTTATGCTACAGCACTCTAGCCCAGGCAATAGAGTGAGACTCTGTCTCAAAAAAAAAAAAAAAGACACCTGTAAGAGGGCTGGCCTCCACGGACAGGCCCTGACTGATTTGTGAGGGATGGTTCCTCGAAAGGCCAGGGAGTGTGGGCCATGTGTATTTGGAGTAGGGGAGGGCTGGCTGATCCTTCAGACTTCTGAGAAAACCTCTGATGCAGGTCTTCAAAATCAGAGCTTGCTTTTGGCTTCCTCCCATGTATGTACTCTTGCTAACAATTTATCATTATTAGGAGAGCATGCTAGAAAGGAAGCAGCTCCAAAGCCAAACACCCGTGTTCCTCTGTCACCTTGTAGCAGGGTGGCTGACTTAACCTCACTGTGACCTGGTTTCCTGAAATCTGGAATGAGCCCAGGAGCGCTCACCAACCAGGGTTAGTTTGTGAGGATTAACTGAGGAAAGATGTGCAAGTTCTCAGCCCACGCTCAAACTCGCGTCCCAGGCCTGGAGGTGCTCGTGGTAGGGACCCCTCTTGTTAATGTTTAATCTTCCTGAGGCCTCAGCGTCACCAGGCCAAGCTGGCCCCACGGCAGGGCAGTCCCAAAGCACCCTCACCCCACTCTGTTTCAGGGCATCCCCGTGTGGCCTCTGTGACTAACCATGGATTCGTTACCTTGGACCAAGGTACAACAGGTGTTCTAGGCATCATGGACCTTCTTCTGTGACAACAAGCAAATATCGGGATTCCTGTCCCCCAGTGCAACCATGGGGCACGCGGGGTCTAGTCCTGCCCTCGGAGCCAGCCCCAGTCGGCTGAGAAGCAACGTGGTGGGGAAGTGGCGGGCACAGGCTACACGCCAGTCATGTTTTCTACATGCGCCCCAAGCCACCTTGGCGGCGTGAGCCACTCGCTGCTGAGGATGAGAGGAGGCTCCACTGCCCTGAGAAACTTCTCTCCCCTAGGCCAGGCCTCTGCACTGAGGCCCAGTGTGCCTTGGCCACAGTGACAACATGTTTCCTGCCACAAGGGCCTCGGGGCCTTATGTAAAGTCAGATTCCCAGGTGGAGGAGAGGGCTTGGGCTCAGTTTGGACGGCTATCAGCACTGCCCGTGTGCCAGATGCTGAAGGACAGAGAGCAGCTGTCCCTGTGACCCCTGACGTGGTCAGGCCCCCTGGAGACACTTTAGCAGTCGAGCTCAGCAGAACGTGGAAAGAGAGGAGCGGGGCACCCTGCAGGCACAGAGCAGGAACACCTAATAAAGCCAGGTGAGGTCAGGGGAGGCTTCCTGGAGGAGATGATAGCTGACGTGAGTGCTGGATGCCAGGCAGACACATGGAAGGGCGTAGCGGGTAAAGGGCTCAGCCTGCACAGAGGCAGGGAGGCTCAGTGGGGCCCATAGTGCTGGGTATTAATAATTTGGTGAGGGGCAGGGAGTAGGAGGAAAAGGGGACGTGGGCAGGCAGGACCACAGACTTTGCCCCCAAGGCCCCAGAGGCCAGGCAGGGAGGCTGGGTGGCCAAGCCAGTGATTCCAGGATGCTTTTTAAAGCTACAATTTAGAATCTTTTAAGTACAGCAAATGTGTGGGTTAAAACCTTCAAGTGCTGAGGAGGGTGTGGGCCCCGGTACTCTCCTCCACTGCTGGTAGGAGGAGACACAGGAACAACCACTTTGGAAAACCATTTGGCAGCATCTACTGAAGTTGAAGACCACAGCGCCAGGCACAGCACTCAGCACATGGTAAGCTCCCAGCAGAGCCGGTGAGTGGGTGCAGAAGGCGAGGACTGCCCTTCCCGGGCAGGCGGAGGAGGAACGGCCCGGGGGCGGGTGGAGAGCCAGGCAGCTGCTCGGTGGATGGAGGGAGGAGGATGGAGGGAGGACGCGGAGGCTCGGGGGCCGCATGTGGCAGGAGCTCGGCGGGACACGGCTTGGACACCTGTTGGACATGTGGAACTACATGCGTTCTTCCCTGTGACCCTCTTTCCCATGTTCATTTTTTCTTTTATTCACAAACATTTCTCGAGTACCTGCCACATCCCAAGCACAGTGCTGGGAACTGTGATGTGTCAGGGGACAAGAAGAGCAGGGTCCTCATCCTCATGGAGCCTACAGTCCGGGGATGGAAGTGGATAAACAGGTAAACCGACAAGTAAATGCAAGTGACACATGTCCCCACTTGGTTGTCTTCCTGATGCTCCTGAGAAGTGGTCATATCTGTGAAGGTAAGAGGGGAGGGGACCTGGGGTCACACAGTGTCTCCATTCTAGACTCCATGGCCCGACCCTGAGCCCTGTCTGCGGCTCGATCAAAACCTTGAGGGAAGTATGTAAGGAGCTGCGGGGGGCAGGCCCTGGCTTGTAGCCCCCCTCTCTGCACCTAGAGCTTTCGGCCCTGCTTGATGACACTGGGGACAAGCACCGGGCCAGGTCAGCCAGGTGAGAGGGAGCTGCCTTGGCCACACAGGCCTGCTGAGGGCAATCTGGGGTCTGGACAGGAGCATGAGAGTTGCAGTGAGTGTTGCGTGAGCTCACTGCATCCTAAGAGTCCTCAGGCACCTCGACAGCCACCTCTGCATGATGTCCTCCAAAGTGAAGAGTCAAGAAGAAAGGACCGCAGTGATACCTTCCTTCGCCCTCACTGGTTTGGCATAGCTACTGGAGAACAGAGGCAGAGTCTGGAAATCTGAATTAGAACTCATCTCTTCTGCTTCCTAAGAAGGCATGCACCATTGCCCAGACCCCAACCCCTGCCTGCAGCCTCCCAGCCCTGAGAGGAACTCCCTTCCCTGCATGCCACATCCTGTGTCAGGCACAGACCAGGTCCTTCCACTGTCTGTACCCTATCCCATCCCCAGCATGCTGTTCAGAGTCCTCACGGTGTCAGTGAGTCCGAGTGGAAGATGTGGGCAGGAACCTGGACGAGAAGTTAAGCAGCTGGGCAGGGCCTCGAACACCACGCCAAGGAGACCAGACTTGCCCTTTGGAAGTGTCCAAAGAAGGAAGGGCATAGGGTGATTTGAGGGTTAGAAAAATCACTCTGGAGCAGTGGAGAGAATTCAGAAGGGGAGATGAAAATGAGGGCAGAGGGCCTGGGGCAGCTTAGACTACTGCACCAGTCCCAGCAAGAGAAGAAAGATGGCGTAGGACAGTGGTGGTGGGGATGGAGAGGAAAGGACAAATGAGAAAAGCATCTAGCAAGGAGGGAAACGACCACAGCATTAGATGGCTCTGACAGGGGCAGGGTCCAGGGTGTAGTGGGTTGAATGACAGTCCCCCACCAAAAGATTTGCCCACTGGTAACCTATGGCTGCGACCTTATTTGGAAAAAGGGTCTTTGTAGGTTTACTGGGTTGAGGACCACCCTGGATTATGCCAATAGGTCCTAAATCCAAAGACCAGTGTCCTTATAAGAGACACAGAGGGGAAGGCCATGTGAAGATGGAGGTAGAGATTGGAGTGATGTAGCCACAAACCGAGGAACACCTGGAGACACCAGAAGCTGGAAGAGCCAAGAGGAATCTCTTCTTGGGCCCTTTGGAGAGAGCATGGCCCTGCTGACACCTTGGCTGTGGGCTCCCAGCTTCCAGAACGGTGAGAGAATAGATGTTTTAAGCCACTAAGTTTGTAGTCATTGTATAGCAGCCCTAAGACGCTAATGCACGGGGTGATGCAGGTGTCCAGGGGTTCAGAGACCCAGCTCTGCACCGTCCCATCCAGATTTCCACGTCTCCCTGCTCTCAGGAAGGAGGCACCCCACTTCCAGCCTGCAGACCCAGACTGGCAAGGCTGAAGCGGATAAAGCTCTCACTCGGGCCCTGCCTCATGCTAAAAAAACAACCTCCGGTGTATTGCCACATGAGGATTAGTCAAATAATTATGAGCTCTGACTTCCCCTGAGTAATTCAGTCGGACTGACGGCTGAGGCCTCTGGAGGGGTGAGTGGAGTCGTTGCCCGGTCAGCGAGGAAAGACAGCATCAAATACCTCCCAGAAAAGGCCGATCTCCGTGAGAACCTCCAAGAAACCCAACCCAGGCTCGCAGGTGGCACACCCCAAACATGAACCAGTTGGGCAAACTTGAGGCCACCAGCGAGCCACCAGCCCCGTGCCCCACACCACAAGGTGAGCTCACCCTGTTCAGGGCCACAAAGATCTCATCTCCAGGGGCCCAGGAACAGCCCTGCTAGGGGCAAAGGGGCAAAGTGAGCCTCACCAGCACTCGCCAGGCTCTGCTCCATGGGGCCCAGAGATGGGCAGGCATTATGTCCCCACATCACAGGCTGAGGGAGCCCAATGTGGCAGCAAGTATGGGGGCCAGTGAGCCAGGTTCAAATCCCAGCACCACCTTTTAAAAGCTGTGTGTTTCTGGACAACATAAGTCATTTTACTCAGCCTTAGTTTCCTCATCTCTAAAATGGAAATGATTAGACCCACAGAACAGAGTTGTTTAGAAAATTAAATGAGCTGTTACGTGCCAAATGCCTAGCACATGGTAGGTGCTTCCACCAGTTGGCTGTTCTGGGTCCTTTGCATTTTTATATGAGTTTTCATATCGGTTTGTCAATGTCTCAAAAAAAAAAATTGTGGTGGGACTTTGTACCTGGTAGGAGCTCAGGAAATCATTCTGGACTTCAGTCTTGATTAGTAAGACTAGTACAGCCCTTTATAGCTTATTAAGCTTTTGCATACCTTCACCCTAACTCCATAAACCTGTAACACAGGCAGGCGTGGCATAGCTGGTGTCCCCCAGTTGTACAATAAAGGAAACTGAGGCTCCAAAAGGCTAAGACTTTCCCCATGGTCACACTGAAGTGAGTGAGTGGCAGAAACAAGTTTTCAATGCATGATGTCAGACTCCAAACCCAGGGCTCTTGCGTGAGGGCTCTGAGTAGGGGTCTCTAATGTATTCTTACTATTCCAAAAGTTGAATCAACTGGACAAAAGGGGACACTTATCATTCTGGTTACCTTTTTAAAAATCAGTTTCCAAGGCTGGTGCCATGCAAATGCATTTCCGCTGCCCTTATTTGAACGCTTTCCTCTGGCTTCCCTAAGATGTGGGTGTCAGTCTCAATAAGAAGACCATATGCCTTTGTTCTCTTTTAACTTTCTTTCTTGGCAAGAACATAGCTCCGCAGAGGAAAAGGGAGAGGAAACGGGGACACATCACAGAAGGAGGGTTTCCGGTTCTGAAGTAAGGAAGAACTTCTGAATGACAGAGGCTGCCTGGACTGAAATGCCGAAAAGAACGAGAACTTTTCCAACCGGGGAGTCCTGAGGCTCACTTCCCCCCGAGGGCTAGCAATGGCCTCGACTCTTTCTGTCCTCAAAGGCCATCAGAAGTCAGTGTTTGGCCCTCTGACTGCATCCCCCCGGGTGCGTGATGGCAGGCATGGGGGTTCCCAGACTAGCCCACCCCCCTCGCGGGACCCGTGACGGTGCTGGCATGCAGTGTACACAGCAGCTCTGAAATACTGGCTTGTCTTCACCGGGCTCTCTGGAAACAGTTCCTGGGGTGGAGGCTGCATGTAGGAGGTGTGTGGGAGGTGTTCTTGGGAACAAGGTTGAGGGGTGCAGGAAGCCAATGGGGCAATGTGGCTACAACAGAGATGTCAGTCTGAAGAGTTGGTCTCTTTGTAACCCCTACTGTGACAAGTCATTAGGTGAGAGCTGCCCCAGGGAAGGAACAGGGCATGGCTGTGAGCCCTCAGCGCCCACCCTCTGCCCCCAGCCACAGGGAAAATGAGCGCCTCTGTATGGAGGGGGCGGGTGCCCTCACATCCACTACCCTTCCTTGGTCCTTCACTGTTCCAGAGCATCAGACCTCTGGCATTCCCACTGAGAACGGCGGGGACACACCCACAGAAGCCACTTGGGTGGCAACAAGTCCATTACGGAAGAGCACAGTAAAAATGATGTCGATGCAGAAATATTGCCACCTAGAAGCCATCCTTCGGGACCCTTCTGAAGGCTCACTTGCACCCAGCTCTGGCCATGCCCCAGACCCCAGCTGGACCGTGAGCTCCAAGGACGGGGCCTTTTCATGCCCAGCGCCTTGGCCAGTGCCAGGCAGAGCCCAAGCCCGGTGCGTGTTTGATGAAAAGGATGAACGAAGGCTTCGGCTCTCAGCTCACAGAGCTGCGCCCAAAGGCTATTTCTTTCCTCTATTTCTCACTAGGTTCCCCACGCCTTCCCAGCTTTCCTTCTGTTTTCATGAATCTCAGGGTCCTGGAACCCAGTGATTTCTCTCATGTCATCCACAGTGACTGGGAGAACTCCTTGGCTGACTTATGGGCCAGATAACTGATTAACCCCCAAGAAAAGCCCCCTCCCCCTGCACCTCTCCCCCCCCAGCCCCCTGCTCACTCCTATGATGAGGGAGGTTGTGTTTCATCCTCTGCCTATGCTAGTGGAAGCTTCTGGAGGGAAGGGGAGACACTGCCCCGAGCATGCAACCCTGAAGGGCTAAGCTTTACCTGGGACCTAGAGAGCTGGTCATGAAGGAAATCTCCAGAGAGGCTGGGGGTTGCCCTAGGGGAGGAGATATTTTCCCGCTTTCACACATTCCTTTAGCAAATGTTCCTGGTACACCTGCTATGGGCAGCAGGTCCCTGCCCTGTAGGAGCCCAGTGCCACCCTGTGTTAAATTCTTCATGGGGGAGGTGGAGGCTGCAGCCCAGAGATAAAGCCCTAACAAGACTGCGACTTTTTCGGGGTGGGGGTTGGGGCCAGCAAAGGCTTAGCAGAGGAGGGGGGTCAGCCAAGCTGAGACCAAAGGAGAAGGTGGAATTGCGGGAAAGGGTGGGCTTGAGAGTACAGGGAAGGGTCCAGGTTAGGGGAACAGCACCTGCAAAGGCCACAGGCAGGCGAGGGCCTCAGAGTTTCAGGGAAGGCACAACATCCTGTCTGGCCCAAACGCAGTGAGGTGGAGAAGCCGAGGACCGATGGGGACAGAGGAGACAGGTGGGCAGGGCTTGAGAGGGGAGCAAACAGCTGGCATCAAACCAAGACGGAGACCACCAAGACCCCAAGACCAGGGTGTCCCCAGGAAGAATTGGGTTCTTAGAAGTGAGTAAATTATCAGCTGAGACAAAGCCAAGAGCAGCCCCTTAGGGAACCACCCAGAGCTGCACCCAACCTCCCGCAGCCCGGAAGGCCCGGAAGGCAGGCTCGGCAGCAGCTGCAGCGGCAGCAGGCGGCTCACTGTGCAGAGCAGCCTCCCCGATGCCAGCATGGCCAGGGCTTCCTCGCTCCCTGCAGGTCTTTGCCCACACAGAGCTTCTCAAGCGGTGCCTCCTAGTCACCTGGCTGGCCACTTCCCCCACACCTGCCTCCTTCCTGCCCTGCTTGGCTTTTCTCCGTGGCTCCCTCACCATCCTCACCTTGGCATTTTCCTGACTACCTGCGTATGGCCCGTCTCCCGCTCACATCTTGCCTGTTTTGTTCACCGCTGTATCCTGGGAGCCCAGACGCTGGACACAGAGCAGGTGCTCGGTAAATATCTACACAGTGAAGAACTGCTCACAATAGCTCCTATTTAATACTTAAACACGTGCCAGACTCTGCCTTCATACCTCCTCTCGTTCACTTTCCGAGTGACTCCCATTTCAGAGATGAGCAAACTGAGGCTGGGGACCTGGGGAAGGTTGTTCCGAGTACTCATCCACTACATGGCGGAGCTGGGATTCAAACCCTTAGATTTAGTATCTAAGATTGCTGCAGCTGAGTTCCCTCAGGAAAGTGGCTTTAGCATGTCCAAGAATAGACAACATCTAAGCAGGGCATGTATTCTTACACCCCTCCCCACCATGTGCACAAGCACACATTTCACAAACCAAATTCCAGCAGCTCCACGTTCAGATCTGGAGGGCAGTTTTGCCGAAGTGGTGGCGTTGATTGTAATTGGCAGCAACCTCCACCTCACAGACATGGATCATGTGTTTGTTGGCAAATCTGTTGGGTGGAACTCCTGGAAATGGAGATGCGCTTTCCCCCGGCCGGTGCGGAGTGGTTCCCAGGCTAGCCCAGGAAGCCTGTGCGCTCCCAAGTCCCTCCTGAGTTTAAAACTGAGCCTCGATGCCAAGAATCCAGGCGAGCCAGATGGGAGGCTGCCTGTGGGGGAGCTGGCAGAGGAAACGTGCTCTCTCCCGAGGATCCCACTCACACGGCCATTGCCCTGCCCAGGTTTCTTATTTGTGCTGTGAATAAACACCATGGACAGAGAGTGGGACACTGACTAAGGCCCTGTGTCATCTCACTCCCTGGCCACCCCACAAGGGTGCAAAGGGGTCCTCATACTCTCATCTCAAGGATGGGGTCCTGGCCGGGCATGGTGGCTCACGCCTGTAATCCTAGTACTGTAGGAGGCTGAGGCAGGAGGCTCACTTGAGGTCAGGAGTTCGAGACCAGCCAGAGCAAGAGTGAGACTCCATCTCTACTAAACACAGAAAAATTGGCTGGCGTGGTGTCGCTCACCTATAGTTCCAGCTACTTGGGAGGCTGAGGCAGGAGGATTCCTTGAGCCCAGGAGCTGGAGGTTGCAATGAGCTATGACGATACCACTGCCCTCTACCCAGGGTGACAGAGTGAGACTCTGTCTCAACAACAATAAAAAAAGGATGGGGTCCTGAGCCGGACTCAGGCTCCGGGCAGACTCCAGTCTAGAACACAAGGCTCCAGTTCGCTCTGTCCACAACTAGTTTGAGAAAGACTGTTGTCCAGAGAGGGTGAGAGGTGTTGGCCAGCCCGGTGTCCATCTTGAGCTCCAAGTGCATCTCTTGCAAACCGCTCTGAAGCTGCACCTCCCAGCACGTTCATCCGAGTGCAGAGCAGTCAGATTTCATCACACGCCATGAGTGCGGCCGCGCCACCTCCTCCCCAAAGTTTAGAAGTTTTGAGCGGCTCTTTGCTGGTTTCTTTGGGGGAGAAAAGGATGATACAGATGACTGTATCTTTCACTTCCCAGATCCCACGCAGTTCACTTTTAAGATTTGGAAATTTTATTAAATCCCTCAGTCCAGCGTCTTTCTACATTTTCTGTGGTTTAACTCTCCCTGGGTCTTTTTGCTTAGTTTTGGCTTTTTTTCTTTCTCTCTTCAAACCTGAGAGGTTTTTTCCTCCATTGTTTCTTAAATGAACCAAGTACTAACATTTCTGACATTCACTACAGGCCTTGAATACTCGGACAGCAAATGCATAATGGCCTCCATGCAGGGGACCCCTCTGTCTGTTCAAGCCTCCGGCGTGAAGCGGGGCTTCATTCACCTGATCTCTCCTCTCCTTAAAAGCCTGCCCTCTGCGGTGCAGCCTCTGGGCATCGGCTCAGGCTGGTCCCTTGGGAGAAAGCCTTTGCTTCCCTCCCACCTGTCCAAATTGGTACCTTTGTCATTGCCCAGGACAAGTCCCCCTGGTCCACGATGTTTTTTCTGACCACTGCATCCTGAGGACGTTCACTCTCCTCCTACCTCCCGAAGGATTATCATCTGCTTCACCAATCTGGTAGCTAAATTTGACCCTCTATAATTATCTTGAAAAAGACTAAATTAATTATAAAGACATGAATGTGTGTTTTAGAAAAATTAACTCCCCCACCCCGACCCACCCCCACGTTAACCCATTATGAGCCTGGTTGGGACTCTGCTATTCACACTTCATGCATTCACGTGCGTGCAAATAGGCTGCAGCTGCCCTAGCCAGCGAGTCCTGGGCTCACTGAGCCTGCAGCCGGGCAGGCCCCTGTCCATCCCTGCTCAAGTCCGACCTGCCAAGGCTCCAGAACATTCTAAAGCATCTCTGGCATGGTAGCGCATTGGACACAGCCCCCAGAGGCCTGCAGAGCAGGGCCCCGCCTCCTTTTCACAGGTGAGGGCACTGAGAAGTTAATGGGAGTCACCTCAGGTCACAGAGCTAGTAAGAAAGAGTGAAATTGGAACTTGGGTCTTCTGACACGTCCAGCTGTTCTGGGAAAAATGCTGAGGACGCTTGACTTCCCTAAACCTTACTCCCCGAGTGCCCGTCTCTGCAGAGCTGAGGTTAGCTTACAGCGTGTTGCAATCCCTCGCCGCTCGCCAAGCAGCCAGGCCCGGGTTCCCATCTGTGGCCTGACATGTGTCCTCAGTGGCAGCCTCTGGAAACACACCTGGGGCTCAGTGTCTGCTGGGGTGAGTCATGAACCATCCACCAGCTGTCACCTCACCTTTAGTGCAGGTCCGTGGGATGCTTGTTTTCTTTGGCTGACATTAAACAGCTACCTCTGACATGTGGTTGGATGCGGTGCATACATGGTGTCAAAGGCAAATGGACATGCAGGAAAAATAGATTTGTAGCATGCAAAGGCTCCAGGGGGCCAAGAGCCGGCTTCTCCTTGCAAAGCTCCCATAGCGGCTAGGGATGTCACCTGCTTCAGGGAGACAGATGGGGACATGCTGGTACACTCAGTGACTTGGGGGAGCAGCAGGAACACCTGGCTGAGCTGTGTGGGTGTGACCCAGGATGGCAGCGGGAGGCCCAGAGAGCCGGAGCCTGAGCTCACACTTCTGCGAAACTCAGACCTGCCAGTCAGCACAGCCGCTCGGGGGCCTGTCCTTTCTGACAATCCATGCTGAAATCCAACCGCAGTGGGTGGCGGGTATGCCTTGATGATTAATAGCCCAAGCCTCATGCTGGTGTCACCACGCCCTCCAGGGACTTCTTTATTTCACTGTATTTCAACTCTGGGCAGTGCGTGGAAGAAGGTTCTTGAGGAGAACCCTGGGAAGTGTGGGAAAGTTTTGGGCACCAGCCAGAGCCCCCAGGCTCGCTCTAGCAAGAGCCTCCCAAAGGGCCACCCAAAATGGTGTTAGGTCCTTGAAGAACACCAGTTTCTTTTTATTTACTATTACATATTGATTTTGATGTGTTTTAGGATATACTGAGCACATCAAACTCATGATTTCATGTGTTTTATGATTTAGGAGAAGGCTGAACACTTTTTAAAGTGAGTTGATTAAAGGCACTCGAAACTTTTAAGCAAATAATAAACAGGCCACAAGTGGACATGGCAAAACTCTGATGGGGGAGCTTGAACATTTGGAGTTTGGGAAACACTGCTTTCTTGGAGAATCCAATATTCATGCCAAAAATGTCTTCTGAGCCTAGCTCCAGCTGGGCAGACGGTTAGAGAGAGCTCTCTGAAACCACGTGAGCCCATTGCCAAGCTTCCAACATGTATGAAGCCTAGATTGATACAGTAACTGTATTGGTTTGTTATAATTAGGAACATATCACACACTGGGCCTGGGGGTAGAGATGAAAAGCTGCCTCCAAGTGGGTAATCACAACCATTCTATCTAGTGGAATCTGAAATGGCAGGGAGGGATTCATGAATGGAGTTGAGATGAAGTGGGTTGTCAGTCTTTCAACTCGTTAGACTATTGGGGAAAAAAAGAAGAAAAGAAAGAAAAAAGTTACAATTCTTTGTACATCTTTATACAACATAGATCTATGGTCTTTTTTGAGCTTTTTGCTGAAGAATATGGTGTTTAGATAGCTATAATTATAGTGTGTATATACATTGTTCTGTTTGGCCTTATTAACCAAACATTAATTTGGACTTTTATGGAAAGTGGATCAGGTGCAGAGTCCTCACATGGGGTGTGAATTAGAATCACCTAGGAAGCTTGTTAAAATGCAGATTCCTGGGCAGGAGTTCCTTCCAGGATTCTGACCCAGTTGTTCTGGGGTGGGCGTGGGCATCTGCATTTTAACCAGCTCTTTAGGTTGGCTGAGAAAGGGGTTGCTGGACCTCACTTTGAGAAACCTTGACATGTAGGGGATAAACATGACTCAGATGTGGATGCCACCCTAGGAATCTAAGGGAGGGAGATGAGATGCCTACAATAAGTCACCAGGCAGAAAGTATCCAGTACGGTAGGAGAGCACAAAATAAAGTGCAAGGGAGCTCCAAGGAGGGCAAAACTGCTCCAAATAACGTGTGCCTTGTGCATCGCTCTGATAATAAGCTTCATTATTTTGTGTCCTTGACCAACAGAAAGCCATTTTGGGGTGGAATCTGGGTCTTGGTCATCTTCCAGCCCAGTGTCTAGCACAGAACTAGGACTGCAGTGGGACTGATCCCTGGCTCTCTGGATAGATACAAGGACAGGTGGAAGGAAGGAGGAAGGGAAGGAAAGAAATTCTTTCCAAGGATGGTGTCTTCTTTTTAAAAGGCATTTGCTAATCTATAAATCTCTGTGAGATGCATGAGGGGTTTTGCTTTAAGGTTGGGGCGGAGCGTCTTTCCTGGTGTTGTTCATCCCTCTCCCCACCACCCATCCCCTCAGGTGCTATGGCTTCACTCTGTGCTCCTGAAGATTCCATTCTTGTGTGTTGTATTCCAATCTACCTTGAATTATTTATTCATAGTGTTACTTCTAAATCTGGCCAAAGATGCATTTTAATGATGTAGGATCCTTTAGCTCTCATTTTGGTGAAGGGTAGTGGGAAAAAAAAATCCTCCTTACTTGTCTTGGATGTTAGAAGTCAGATGCTGGTAGCAAGAACTGGTGATCTTTTGAAATTCTGTGGCCATTTGTGAGGAGCTGCATAAACCAAACACAACCTCCCCATAGCCTGCCTTCCCTGCTTAGCAACAGAATCAAGGGAGGCCCTGAGGGATCCTTTGAAGACAGGCTGTGAGTGGCTAAGGCAGGACCAAGAAGAGCTGGAACATCTTCTCACTGTGGCTTCGATTCCCCATCACTCGCGACTTGCCGCTCCTCCTAGAGTGCCCATGTGCTAGGGTTCAAAGTGTTGGTGGTATCTGGAGGTGGGATCTTTGGGAGGTAATTAGGATTAGATAAGGTCATCAGAGAGAATGGGTCTGGTGGCTTTATAAAAACAGGAAGAGAGATCTGAGATGGCACACTCTTGCCCTCTCTGTGATGCCATGTTATGACACAGCAAGAAGGCCCTCACCAGGTACCAGCACCACCCTCTTGGAATTCCCAGCCTCCAAAACTGCGAGCTAAATAAACTTGCTTTCTTTATAAATTAGTCTGTGGTACTCTGTTATAGCAACAGAAAACAGACCAAGACACCATGGTAAAAATTCACCTAAGGAAAGAAAATTAGACCCATGTGTTAGAAGAATCTGGAGACTCCCTCTGAGAGGATCAGAACTGCTAAGGCCAGGGTTTCCTTAAGGACTTCACACACGTGTTCCATGGTCTGGAGCAGGACTTGATCTTCCTTTCTCCAGATATCTCTTTCTTTATCAAACTACAACCCTGGCTCAGAAGGACATGCTTCAGTAGGGGTGGTCTGGTTCCAGCCCTGGCCCATCACTCACTAGCTCAGGGATCTTGGGCAAGATTTGGTCTTCTCTGGGCATCAGTTTCCTCTTCTGTACCCAGGGCTGTTGGGAGGATTAATGGACTAATGCATGTGAAAAATGTCTGATGAGCTCTGACAGATGTCAACTACCACTGCTCTGGAAGAAATTTCACCTTCATTAATTTATATGTATTTCTTCTTATTTAATCTTCCAAGGACACAAAGAACACTTATTTTTTTCATGCATTCTTTACTAAATGATCAGCAAGCAAGTGTGAAGTGCCAGGCTCTGTACTAGGTGCTACTGATGTATGACTGGTAGTAGATCCTACCATAGAACGCCTTGGAACCATGGCAGAGGACCAGCTAGAGAGCAAGGCCCACCATAGGGGGGCACAAATGCCAGTAGGGCTCTTGACCATCATTGTGCCCTGGACGAGTGGGTGGTGTAGTGAGGTGTTGGACCCCTTTTCAGAACAACGCTTTTAAAAGCATAAGATTACAAAGGAATATATTGAAAATATAACCAAACATATTGAAACATTTTGAAAAATGAATTTGTGATTTAGTAGTAGGTATATTTTTTAATTAACACAGTAAATAAGATCTAACAGCAGGTTTAGTATTCTACTTTTTCAAATATTTTTTTCTGTTCTCTTTCTTTTCTTCAGGGGCTCCAGATACATGTATATTAGGCTGCCCAATGTCCCACAGATCACTGATGCTCTGTTTGCTGTTTCCTTTCTGTGTTCTTTTTTCTCTGTGACTTTTTTCTCCCTGTGTTTCAATTTGGATAGTTTCTCTTGCTGCATATGTCTTCAACCTCACTAATCTTTTCTACTGCAGTGTCTAATCTGCTGCTAATTCCACCCAGTGTGTTTTCCATTGCAGATGTGTTTTTTATTTCTAGAAATTTGATTTGTATCTTCCATGTCGCTACAAAATCCTCATGCTTTCTTTTACCTTTTACACATACAGAATCCATTTTCAATAGATGTTTTAATATCCTTGTCCACCGATTCTATCATCTGTGTCTTCTTCTGTGTCTGTTTCTTTTCTTTTCTTTTTTTTTGAGACAGAGTCTCACTCTGTTGCTCAGGCTAGAGTGCCGTGGCGTCAGCCTAGCTCACAGCAACCTCAAACTCCTGGGCTCAGGCGATCCTCCTGCCTCAGCGTCCCGAGTAGCTGGGACTACAGGCATGCACCACCATGCCTGGCTAATTTTTTCTATTTTTAGTAGAGATGGGGTCTCGATCTTGCTCAGGCTGGTCTCGAACTCCTGTGCTCAAACAATCCGCCCGCTTCAGCCTCCCAAAGTGCTAGGGTTACAGGAATGAGCCACTGCGCCCAGCCCGTCTTCTGGGTCTATTTCTATTGCATAATTTTTCTCCTCAGTATGGATTACATTTACCATAGCTGGGGCTTTGCATAGCTGGGGCTTATTTATTTATTCTGCCTTTTTCCACATGTTCTAAGCTGGGGCTTTTTGATTGGATACCATATATTGTGAATTTGACAAACATATTGGGTGCTGGATTTTGTTTTGTATTCTTTTAAATATTTTTAGGCCTTGTTCTGGTGCACAGTTAATTAGAAACAGTTCAATCTTTTTGATCAAAGGTCAGCAAACTATAGCCCATAGGCCAAATCTGTCTCCCCCATCTGTTTTTGTATGGCTCCTGTGCCAAGAATGATTTATACATTTTTAATTGGTTGAACATATCAAAAGAATAATATTTTGCGGTGTGGGAAAAATTAAATTAAAAATTCAGCATCTATAAAGTTTTGTTGAACAGTCATTCATCATTTACGTATTGCGTATGGCTGCTTTCGTGTTACCGCCACACAGTTGAGTTGCTGAAACAGACACTGCACGTCCCACGAAGCTAAGAAGCTAAGAATATTCCCTCTCTGGCCCTTCACACACACAGCTTGACCACCCCTGCTTTTAAGGCTTGTCTTTAAGCATTGTTAAGCAGCACAGGAGCATCCTTTAATCTCGGGCTAATTTTGCCCCACTCTACCTGCTGTCTCATGAATTATGTTTTCTAATCCGGCTGGTGGGAAAGGGAACTATTCGTAGGCCTGTGCGAGCTCCAGCTTTTGTTCTCTCTCATCCTCTGGCTGGTTCTTTCCCAGCCTCAGGTAGTTTCCTTGCAGGCAAATGCTGCTGATGACTCAGCTGAGACTCCAGGGGAAGCCTCTGTGCATCTCCAGGGCTTGCTCTCTGAGTACCCTGCCCTGCCAATGCTAGCTGCTTGGGCTCCTGAGTCCCCAGCTCTGTCGACCCAACAGACAGACCAGCAAGCTCCACTTGGGTCTCCCTCTCTTGACGGTGGCCTGCGAACTTTCCAGGCAGTAAGTGATCATGGGGCTCAGTGGGTTTGTTTCCCTTCTCCTAGGGACCACTGCACTGTGCTGCCTGTTGTCTAATGTCTGAAACCCATTATTTCATAAATGCCATCTGGATTTTCAGTTTTTAAAGGTGGGAGGGTAAATCCAATTTCTATTAGTCCATAATTGCCAGAAGCAAACTACTATTTCAAAAGAAGAGGTGAGTGTAAATTTATCTTTATATAGCAACAGTAATGCAATATGAAAATATTTATAATTTTTGTTAGTGATAAAGGCACAGGTACTGCTAATTCTGCTGGAGTTTTTTGCCTACATTCCTAACTGCAGGGAATGCTAAATTCCAATTACAGGTTATTAAAGATGAAATTTTCTTCCATACCAATTTATAAACCTCCTGAATTTTATCCATAGTCCCCTGGGAGTTTGTCCATGGACCCCTGCATAAGACCCTCTGTGCTAAGGTGCTAATAGTAATTTTTTCTTCTGAGTATCCAAGACCCTTTCCTGGCATTTATTGTTAATTGCCTTGTGGCAAATTGCTTATATAGTCTCAGATTCCATATAAAAGAAGCCTAAGTTTTTTTCTCAGTGGGCAAAAACATCCCAGTTCTTTTCAGTATAGTATCCGTGTTTTGCCATCCCTAAATAGCCCTTGTTTATGCTATTTTCCGGACTGATCAGTGTCTCCACATTCTTTGTGAACTGCAGTCACCATAATTAGCCTAAAAACTCAGCTCAGGGCCTCATGCCGAGCCTGATGGCCCGAGTCTTCCTGTCTCTGCATGACAATTTTCCCATACATTCCAGCAGCATGCTGACTTCTTAACAACACTGCGCTTCTGGTTTGCATTCTGTTTATGATAAAAAATGATATTTGAGTTGCTTCCTTTCATAATTATAATCTTACTTTTTGTTTTCGTTTTAAAACCAATTCTCTATTTGATCATTAAAAAAATCCCCACTAAATAAATGTTCTTTTCTTTGGTCCTAAGTGTTTGTGATCTTGATCTAAGTTTGGGTCATTCTGTCGTCCACTGAAATCTTGGATTTTCTGAGGCTTGAATAGAATTCTTATTTCACTCTAATCATGAAGATTAAGATTCAACATCTCTTCTTAGAAGATTGATAGGGATGTGGTTATTGGCTAAAATTTAGGCCACTGATAGTTCTTACAGCTCCCACTCATGTCAAACGTGACCCTGAGGAAAGTTCTCCCCTCCCTGTCCTGTAAAGCAGTCCTCCTTCCAGCAGGTTTGTATCATTATACAACATAAAATTCACCTCTTTTCAGTATTGGATTCAATGAGTTTTAGTTAATTTGGAGCTGTGCAACCTTCATCACAATCTGATTTCCCTTACCCCAACGTGGTCCCCTGGGCATCTGATGGCCACCCCTAATCTTTCTGTGCCTATATTTCTTTTCTGGACATTTCATATACGTGGATTCACACCCCCCGAGATCTCTGTGACTGGGCCCTCACCTGCTGCAGTGTTCAACTGTGTTACAGCGTATCTCAGAAAGAGCTTCATTCCTACCCACAGAAACAGAGAGTAGGAGGGTGGTTTCCAGGGGCCAGAGTGGGGGTGGTGGGGGAAAGCGGGGGATGTTAGTCAACAGGCACAAACTTTCACTTATGAGATGAACAAGTTCTGGAGGCCTAATGAATAGCATGCTAACTATAGTTAATAATAATATGTTGTACACCTGAAATTTGCTGAGAGTAGATTGCAAGTATTCTCAACACATAATACACACATACACACACACAAAGGGTTTTTTAAAAAGTACTTCATTCCTTTTCATTGCCAAGTAATATTCCATTGTATGGATTCACCACATTTTGTCTGCCCATTCGCCAGTTGGATATTTGGATTGTTTCCATTGTTTTCGCTATTATAAATCATGTTGTTATGAAGATTTATACATAAGACTTTGTAAGAACATATGTTTTTAATTCTCTTGGGTAATACTTAGGAATGAATTACTGGGTTGTGTGTTAAGTTTACATTTAACATTTTTTTTTTTAAATCAAGTGCTTTCAAAGTGGCTACATCAATTTGCACCTTCACCAGCAATGTTTGAGGGTTCCTGTTCCCCCTCGGTTTTACCTGCCTTCTTCTCAGAGTGGCTATCCCTCCACAACGTCTGTGACAGCTAGAAGACAGATTTCCAAAACATAACAGACCCCAGATAGCTGGGGAACCACCTTTGCAGGTCAGCCCACCCCATCTCCCAAGCAGGTTTCACAAAGTTTTTATTCTCTTGTTTTGAATCTTGTTACCTTATTTACTAAAACACAGTTTTTATTTACTCAATAATTTTTCTGTGTTTCTTTTCTTTGGGCTCCTGTCCCCTAGACATGGTATTCATATAACCTTTTATAGAATTTATTTTATTTTATTTTTTTTGAGACAGAGTCTCACTCTGTTGCCCAGGCTAGAGTGCCTGTGGTGGTGTCTGCCTCGCTCACAGCAACTTCAAACTCCTGGACTCAAGGGATCCTCCTGCCTCAGCCTTGGCTAATTTTTTTATTTTAGTAGAGACGGGGTCTCACTCTTGCTCAGGCTGGTCTTGAACTCCTGATCTCAAGCAATCCTCCCGCCTCAGCCTCCTAGAGTGTTAGGATTACAGGAATGAGCCACTGCGCCCAGCCAGAATTTAGTTTTTTGCACGTCTGTTTGCTCCAACTAGACAAGCCCTTCAGAGGGGGACATTTTTGTACCTTACAAGACTAGCACAAAACATGGCATAAAGAAGGTCTTAAAAATATTTATTGAGGCCGGGTGTGGTGGCGCATGCCTGTAACCCCAGCACTTTGGGAGGCTGAGGCAGGGGAATCACATAAGCCCAAGAGTTTGATGTTGCACTGAGCTATGATGATGCCACTGCACTCCAGCCTGGGCGACACAGCGAGACCCTGTCCCCACATCCCTACAAAAATTTTTTTGAGTAAATAGGTGATGACTCATTTTTATTTTGTTTCTATTTTTTTCCCCCAGGTATATATAACCATAAGAAATAGAAATTTAAGATTCAATATATATATTTGGTTTAAATATATACTAATTTCCATGTCAGCCTGTGTTCCTTTGAAGGGGCATATACTTCCTAAGGGACCTACTCATGTCCAATGTGCCATGTGAAATGTGACCATTGAAGAGATGATGACATGGGATGTTATACCTTTTACAGAAACTTTAGAGAGAAGTCCAAGTCTTTCAATTTATATGGAAAATCTGAGGCCTGGGCCAGTGAAGTGACTTGTCCAAGGTCACCTCTATGTGCTAGTCAGTCCTAAGGGTTAGCTGCCCTCCTGGAAGAAGCCCTGCCGTAAAGAGAGGGGTGCTGCAACGGTGGGAGGATAAGGGAGTGTTGCAGAGAGAGGAGGGGCTGGGCTCTGGTAGGATCCTGAATGCCAGGCCCGAGTGGCCTTCTGTAGGAAAGGAAGGCTTTGGGGTAGGATGTGAAATTACTCAATGAGTATTCTAGTATTAATAGATTAGTATGGGATGCGCAAGATTAGAGTTAGGAGATCAGCTGGGAATAGTCTAAGTGCGAAGCAAGAAGGGAGGGGCTGGTCTGGAGGAGAGTTTGCAGAGAGAACTAGGGAAGGGAGAATCACCCAGTTATGCAGAATGTCTGGATGACTGGAGCCTGCAAGCCTGGGAAATGGTGGTCTCGGTAACAGCGGTAAGGAAGACGGGATAGAAGCGCAGGTGTGCTGATCACGTGAATGCCCTCTACAGCCCTGGGGCAGAGCCTAGAGGGCCAGAGTGCTACCTGTGCACTCACTGCTCTGTCCCAATGTGGGCTTGACCACGCACAAGTGTGTGACCCTCGGCAAATGACTTGATGGCTCTGTGCCTCAGTGTCCTCATCTGTAAAAAAGGGTGATACCAACCACCTCCTTGGGTTGTAGGGAGAGTCAGATTAGGTGATACACTGAAGGCACTTACAGCTGAGCCTGCTGCATAATTCCGTGCATAATAATACACAGAATTATTTCTGTGGGCTCTTTCTCAATATTTTATCGAAGAGCAAAGGACCAAAAATGGCCAAAACAATTGTTGAAGAAGAACAAGGTGGGGAGGATTTGCCTTACTAGATAGTCTAAATATAATAAAAAGTGTAGCAATGAAATATAATGTGATATTAGCAAAGGAGAGACTATAGTCCCAAGGAAGGAAATAAAAAGCCCCAGAAACAGACTGAGGTACATATGGAAATAATTTAAACAGAGAAGATAGGTAATTTGAAATGGATGGGTCATTTAATAAATTATGCTGGGACAATTAGTTACCCATGTGGAAATATACGAAATTGGATTCCTTCTTTCCACCAAATAAAAATCAATTTTAGGTAGATGAAAGATCTAACTGTAAGAGGCAAAACTATAAAACTTTGGGAGGACATTATGGGAGAATATTGTATAGGGTAAGGATAGCATAGCAAGCATAGCAAGCAATCAGGTCACACTAGCCTCGGTTCCTCTTAGTCGTATAATTTATCTCTGTCCTTGCAAAAAACTACAACTGGGGAGTGTCCCGCTGGAAGCAGCACTCACTGCAGAAGCTGCTTCAAGCTGACGCTCCAAGCTTGAAGCTCTATATAACATGAGAGAGAAATTATCTTATCTTTTGGAGTTTGTGGTAATGTTTTAAACTTACTAGCTGAAAGTTTCTTAAGAGAATTAGCATTTTTTAAAAAATGCCATGTCCACACAATTGTCCAAGTCTTACATCAATCATATCTGAAACATTATTTAGCTAAAATGTCTAGTGTGGTTTTCAAATGCCACTCCTGGGGCCTTGGGTAATCTCAGATAGGATTCTGGGTCTGTCCTGGGAAAAGAGGAGCTAGGACTCCCACTTCCTCTTTTACTAGAACTGCTCCTCTTTAAAAGCTGTCATTTCTTTGTTTCTTTGTAAGAGATATATTTCATTTGAAGATAGCTTTCCATTTTTTTAACTCCTGTAACAGAAATTTACTAAGTATGCCAGATTGATAATAACAATCAAATGATAAACCTTCAAAAATGAAAATATATTTTATACAAAACATCAAACTTTGAATGGCTAGACAAATTTATGAAACAGTTTCTGAAGACTAAAGAAGGACAAAATTCCATAGGGTATAAATACCATACCTTTTCAACACAGTGCTGTATTATTTTGCCTTTTTCTAACTGGGATAGGTATCCACATCAATACTCCATAATTCTCTTTAGAAAGAGTTGAAAAAAATGAAAATCGAATCTTGGGCGAGCATTTCATGCTTGTCCCTATCTGTTTAGAAAACAAGTATTTCACAAAAGAATCACATTCCATGAATAGCATGTCTGTTCTGGCTTAAATGTAATCACTTCGTCAGTAAAGTCTGATTCAGACAAAACATCTCAGGAAGTTCAAAATCACGTAGTTTGCAGACAATTGAATGTCATATTACTTTCTGAATTCCCTGAAGATGTTTTCAAAATCAATTCTGCCGTGTTAGAGTATGCTTTTAAGCTCAGATAGAGGCAATTATTTCATGGCCTTTACTGCCATGGATGTCAAATTCAGTTATGTCCTATATTTTCATTAGTCTCCTTTTTCTGCGCACGTGCATACATGCTTATTTATTTACAAAAGCTTTGGTTTTTCAATGTGGGCTTTGAATATATTTTTAGATACTAAATAAGTCAACAGGGAGGAGGAGAGGATGGGATTAAGAACAGAGACCCTGGGACAGGCTACCCAGGTCTGGTCCCAGCTCAGCCACTTCCTAGTTCCATGACTTTGCATGGGTGACTTCACTCCTCTGTGCCTCGTTTTCCTTATCTGTCAGGAGGAAATGATAACTGTGCCTCTCTCACTGGGCTACACAGATTATAGGAGTTAATATATATGTAAAGCATTTAGAATAGCACCTAGTACACAGTAAGTACTCAATAAATGGTAGCCATCATTAGCTATTCTTGATTTCCCAGTGTTGTCAGGGTACGCTGCGTTTGGTTTAATGAAATAAATAGTCTAGTTGCTAAAAGATTGCTAAGGGAGACAACAAATTAGCACTCTTTGCACAATTAGAATATAATTGAAGATATTTAACTTAAAGACCCCGCTGGCCGTAAGTCCACAGACTCTCAGGGTTGACAGGACATTACAGAGCACCTTGTTCAACACCTTTACTTTAAGGCCCAGGCCCAGGGGGTGAAGTCACTTTCAGAGAGCAGCCAGGATGAGGTTGCTCCAGTTGATATTTCAGGCTCTTGGAGGGCTGCGGCAAAGTTTCCATTATGGACATCAGTTACAATGGCACTGATAAGCCTATTATTGGAGCATTCTATGCCATTCAGAATAATAAAAACATTTTACATATTTGGAACTGTCAATATGCAAAGTAAATATAGGAAAGTAAACTGATTTTGCATTATAACCTAATGTTATTATTTACTATACTGATAGCAAATGTTTTTGCAATTGGAGCGTTTCTATATGTTTTTATTTTAAATATCGCTTGAAAGATAGTCTTTACTTAAAACTATTATAAAAATCAGGCTGATGTATTAGAAATAGAAAAGCCTGAACTTTTGGAACAGTTCAGGAAGTGCAGAGACAGGACACGCTGCAAATAATCAAAGTTTTATTTAACATTATAGAACACTTAAAAATAAACAAAATAATCTGATTGCATTTTTGTTGTGTAACTTAGAAAAATGTTTTCAATCACCTTTAAAACCATGAAGTTTACCCCAAACAAAGTATGC
>CAUYRT010025092.1:0-16074 GCA_963574885.1 Lepilemur ruficaudatus | reverse complement strand
ATTAATTTCTTTCTATTATTAGTAGAGACGGGGTCTCGCTCTTGCTCAGGCTGGTTTCGAACTCCTGACCTTGGGCAATCCACCCGCCTCGGCCTCCCAGAGTGCTAGGATTACAGGCGTGAGCCACCGCGCCCGGCCAGTCCCAGCCATTCTTGAGGCTGGGGTGGGAGGATCGCTTGAGCCCGGGAGTTGGAGGCTGCAGTAAGCTGTGATCACACCACTGCACTGCAGCTGGAGCAACATGGCAAAACCTTGTCTCAGGAAAAAAAAAAAAAAAAAAAAGCAACAACAGCAAAAAACCTATCCCATCTTTTATGCTTTGGTTTTTTATGTTCACCAAGCAGTGTTTTGATTAGTTTCCCATGTACCTCACTGCCCGGAAAGTGGATTGGGCGTACAGAGATCCTTGCTAAGGCAAAGAAACAGCTACTATTATTAATATTAATCAATAAATTAGAATTGTGATTTATAAGAACTTCTTAGGAATATGGTTTCCACAAGTCAGTCTCCTTGAGACAGATGAGCTCTAGGAGTCCTGGCGTGGCCAAGTTTCCTCCAACAGCAAGACTGGACCCAGGGTGATGGTGCTGCTGCCCGGAGAGGGCCTGTCTGGGCTGCCAGCCAGATGCCGTCCTTCTCATCACCTCTCCTTTCAACCTTCACCAACAAGCATAATTGGTTATCGACTATGTAAAATTCCAGGATTTCAGACAAGGAGAAAACTTTTGAAACTCATCAAATAAACTGTATATTTACAAAATAAAAAATTTAAATTTAAAAAATCCAGGAAATAACGTAAAAGTCCAAGAGGGTAAGATTTTTCAGAAGGCTAAAAATGAGTAAGGAATCACATGGAATAATATGAATTAAGAAAATAGTAGTATTAATATCTTCGTGTTCCCTGTTCACTTTCAAAACTAGTGAATGTGGTATCAAAAATGTGTAAATTGAACACTTTTCAGCATTTTCCTGTCCTTAAATTTGGTATTTTTGGTGTAGGAGCTACACAAGTAACAGTTAAAAAAAAAAAATTGAGAAAGGCTGGGCACGGCGGCTCATGCCTGTAATCCTAGCACTTTGGGAGGCCACAGTGGGAGGATAGCTTGAGGCCAGGAGTTCAAGACCAGTCTGGACAACATAGTGAGATCCTGTCTCTACAAAAAATTTAGAAATTAGCTGGGCGTGGTAGTGCATGCCTGTAGTCCCATCTACTCGGGAGGCTGAGGCAGGAGGATGGCTTGAGCACAGGAATTTGAGGTTGCAGTAAGCTATGATGACATCACTAAGCTCTAGCCTGGGCAACAGAGCAAATCCCTGTCTCCAAAAAAAAACTGAGAAAATAATAGGGACTGTATGGTTCAGAAGAGTGGCAAAAGAGAAGAACAAGCAAAGGCTTTGGAAGAGATGAAAGTAAAACCACCCTGTAGGGAGAGAGAGGGAAATTTTCATGGTGCCAATAGGAGGCACTCTGTCACACAGCAATAGGTGGGCCCAGGAAAAATCAGGAAGCAATCAGGATGGTCAGTGTGAAAAAAACCTAGGCTGGGAAGTGGGGGTTAGGAAGGACAAAAGACTAAAATGCAGTGACATGAGTATGATGCCTCACAGGTATGAAGCATTTAGCATTTTCATTGCTCACTCTTTTAGAGGAAAGATAATAAGCTGAAAAAAATTTTTTTAAAAAGTTAAAACCTCCCATATTTATGAAACTATTTTATAGCTTTAGATTACTGTCATTTTTTTGCCGTCAGAAACTTCTCAGGGCACCAAGAATTTGTAATGGCAACTGACAGGAAGACTTCTTTAATTGAAACAAGTCTTCGATCAGAAACTGTTTAACACCCCGACACAAACCATATCCCAAAGAGCTACTCAGTGAGAACCCAGAGCTGCTTTGAACAGTCCAGCAGAGGTTCTGCCGCTCCTTGAACACAGCGCCTGGATTTTGTGCTTTGAGAGGTGAATCTCCACCAGGCCCAACCCCGCTGAGACAGCATGAGTTCCAAATTAAAACACACCTCCCACAGAACCTATTTCTAATGGATATTAAAGGGCAATTTCTCTATGTTCATTTTTATTGATATCTCTTTATATTTTTTCCTTCTGTTTTGTTGTCCTAACTCCATGAATAGAAGCGAAAATGTATTTATTCATTCATTTAAAAAAAGTAGGAAAAAAGAAACCAAATAAAAAACAAAAAGGAAAAAAAGAAGAAAAAAATGAATACCTACTATATGCTAGCTATTTTTCTGAGTGTTAAAAAAAAAGATGGCAAAGGCATTGTTTTTTGTCCTAACAAAGCTCATAGTGTAGTCAGGAAGATAATTTATAAAAGATAATTAGAATACAGTGTGATAGATGCTGTAATGGATCCTTTTCCCCTTTCCTATTTCAAGGCATCAGGCTTTTCGACTAAGTGCAAATAGTACATCGTTCATTAACTTTGTCTGGAGTGCCCCTTCTATTAACTTGGTGCCAACACATCAGATAATAGCAGCAATTATAGTGTAAGATATTTTTTTCTTGTTCATTAAGCTGGAAATGTTTTGTTTCTCTTTTACATCTAAACTGTGTTTTGTTTCCTGTCTAATTATCCATGTTGGTGTTTTATAGTGGGCAGAAGAATAGATTTTATTTATTTTGTTTGCAATTATGTCATAAGGGTAATCTCTTTTCTTCTAGAGAAGAATATGAGAAACGAGACTTGGGAACCCTAGTGTCTGTCTGTCTAGGTTTGCCAAAAACTAAATATGACTGAGCAAAAATCTTCTCATTGAAACAAGTTGGATTAGGTAATTTTAAGGGCTCTTTTTGCTCTGACAATCTAACACTAAAAATCAATGACCAGTAACTTGTAAGGAAAATCATAATACAGTGATGGAATATAGCCTGACATTTATGTAGAAAACTTCATCCAAAACAAGGAGAAATGCATTCCATACTCTCACATATTGTTCTTATTTATATAGCTTAAATAAGTCATCTGATGTCCAACAAAGAGTTGGCAGTACCAAATATTTGGTAGCAGTTCAAAATTTACTACGTGTTTTCACACATAATACTCACAACAGATGAAGAAACTGAAGCTTGGACACTTTAATGTCTTTATCCATGGATTCACAGAAAGCAAAGGGTAGCATCAGAGATCAGAATTAATTTACATCTTTTTTGTCCAAATTCAGTGCTTTTCATGTTTCAGTACTCTGCTTCCCAAAGTGTTTCATATATTCAAGGTAAGTCTCAGGAGAATACTGCTTTTAAATCACGTGCTAAAGGGGTTGACCCCGTTGCATTCGTGTTACGAGTCTGGCCTAGAATAGGACATAGTTCACTCCATCTGTTCCTGGCCTATCGGCCACTGATAATCTGGAGGGAGTTGAAGGCCGACACGAAGTTGGGAGATATTGTTTCAGGTCTCCTCCTCTCCAGGAGCTTGACTGTGTGCAGGTTTGAAGTGTGCCCCAAAAAAATACCAAAGGAGAAAAATGATTCTAATTCAATAATGTTAACAAGGGCACTTAGTTTTTAGGGACTCTGCCTGCAACTGTCAATGAATGGCTTATCGAGATTTATTCTATATAACAAATGGCTTCCGTATCAGCTGGAACGGCACCCGTGTCTGCCAACATTGTTTTTCACACATCATTGTGTCTTTTAATGCTGCGGTGCCCAGTCCCTGGGCTTCAGACTGGTACCAGTTGATGGCCTGTTAGGAACCCAGCTGTGCAGCAGGAGGTGAGCAGTAGGATGCAAGCGAAGCTTCATCGGTATTTACAAGGTATTTACAACTGCTCCCCATCGCTAGCATCACCACATGAGCTCTACCTCCTTTCAGATCAGTAGCGACATTAGATTCTTGCATTATGGTGAGTTGTGGTAGTTATTTAATTACATATTTCTTAATAGAAATAAAGTACATCATAAATGTAATGTGCTTGAATCATTCCGAACCCGCACTCCCCACCCCCATCTATGGAAAAACAGTCTTCCATGAAGCCAGTCCCTGGTGCCAAAAAGGTTGGGGACTGCGGCTTTAATGTTTCTGCAGCATGATTCCGTCTAAGACTCTATCTAAGTCTTTTAGAGTTAGCGGGACTCTTTGAAGCCTTCATGATCACCAAATTGAAAGACTCTAGGTCTTCTTTTCTAATCTTTGAATACTGTAACTCAAAGAGAATAATTCTTACACTGTGCTTCTGGTGTGTCCATCTCCATTCCCCTTTTTTTGGAGGTTAGGGGTTTCTACTGTCTACTCTGCTAGGCTGAAATCTCCAGCCTTATTGCCTATAGACTTATCAAGTGTCTGTTTTCCAAAAGCCGCTCCACTGAAGAGACAACTTACATTTGTCTGAGATAGGATTAAATGATTGCATAACTGATTGTTGTGTCAAGCATCTGGAGTTATGTACAAACCTCCCTATGATACAAAACATAGGTGGATACAAATACGGAAGTGCTGTGGGAATGTGTGTAGCAAGGGTATGTTTTGTTATTTACTCTTTTAACCAAAGCATTATATTATATGGTTAATATCTGAAATGTGCCAAGTGTATTAAATTTTCAGGATCATAATCTGTGACAAAAGTATTGAAGGGTAGTTCCCTAACTTTAAAATTAGACCCTTTAAATTAAGAGAATTCAGAATCATTTGAACAACAGAAATCTGAGAGATGATTATAGACCTGTCATTTGAAAACACTCCAAACATTAAGGTGGCAGGCCTTCTTTAAAAGCAACTTTTGTCCAACTGATGGGAAATGAGTTTGTGACCCAACCAATTCTAGTAAATAAATGGCTTAACTAAAATTAGAATGTGAGAAAAGAACATTCCTATGACTTACCAAGTGTTCATTGTAATTACCAGTAAGACACTTAAGAAAGAAATGTAGCTGTCCTTGATTTTATTCTTTTTTTTTTTTTAATGAAGGGGCGGGGATTGTGAGGGTTGTGATGAGGGTGCTCAATTTCTTTGTTTGTTTTTGTTGAGACAGAGTCTCACTCTGCTGCCTTGGGTAGAGTGCAGAGGCGTCATTGTAGATTGCTGCAACCTCCGACTCCTGGACTCCAAGCAATCCTTCGGCCTCAGCCTCCTGGGTAGCGGGGACTACAGGCACGAGCTCAAACACCTGGCTGGGTTTTTTTATTTTCCTTTTTTTTTTTTTTTTTTGGTAGAGACGGGATCTCATTCTTGGTCAGGCTAGTCGAACTCCTGAGCTCAAACAATCCTCCCACCTCAGCCTCCCTTGATTTTAAAGTCACCTCTTAAAAAATATTTCAAACAAAAGTCATTTTTTCACGTAATTATGTTGTCCTGATTGCACTGATGAGAGACACAGACATTAGTCTTATTAAGCTTTGTATCCCAGTGACTTGAATAATGCCAAACCCATTGAAAGCATTTAATAAACATTTGATAAATGAACAAATGAATAAATGATAGGAAAATGAAACAAAATAATAGTAAAAAATACTGCCTGAGAATCATGATTTAGAATTTTAAATACATAATTGTGGTTTCATTAAAGTTCTTTATTGTTTTCTTCACTACAATTATGTGGTCTGCTAATAAATAATTTATTAATACTTCTAAACCCTAAAGATCTTCTACATTTAAACTTATTTTCAGGAGAAGAGTGCTTTAAGGTATACTGAATTGTATTCTGTATATTCCATTGTGGCTCTCCATTTAGGGCATCCTGGTTAACATCTTGTTTTAATTTTCTCAAAGATCACATGGTGAAAAATTGATGCTATATCACCCACACTTTTCTCTAATCAAATCCAACAAATCTAGCTGAAGTTTATTAAAGAACCACACAGAGGACCCAAAAAGGAGTAGAGATCAGAGGCAAACCCAAAACAAAACAAAACAAACTCTGCACACACAGCTTACAGTTTAAACCAGGCAGATACATTGTTTTGATTAACAATTTTAAATGCTTTGAAAACTTAAAACACCAAAGTCAACATAGAATGTGCAAGCTGAATAAGATTATATGTTCACTAAAAAAAATAAGGCTGAGAATCCACCTAATAAACTTGGCATAAAGCATTTGTTGAAATAGGTGACCTATTCCCTCAATGGGACATCAAACTTGACCTCATTTCTGTCACTTTCTACTGCAGAGCCAACTTTTCTTACCTGCGTTTCCTTAGAGGCAGGGAGCTTCAGGCAAGTGAAAGACTTGCAACTTATGAGCAATATTTGCAATACCGTTGACAAAAAGAAGCATATAACTATTATGTGCCCTCCAGAATCTAACATAACAATGCTCTAAGGCAAGCATGAGTCTTGAGGTAAAGGTTGAAAATAAAATGCAATGATATGTAAGGTTACAGCCTGCAGATAGCAAGCACAGTACAATCATCTGCCCTGTAACTATGTTTTGGTCACCAATAGACTGCAAATACAATGGTGGTCAGTGACGTAGCTGTTCTAATGCCATAGCAGAATTACTTTATTTCTTTAGAAATTTAGTGTAGCCTAAGTATACAGTGTTCATAAAGTCTACAGTAGGGTACAGTAATGTGCCAGGACTTAATATTCACTTACCACTCACTCACTGACTCACCCAAAGTCACTTCCAGTCCTGCAAGTTCCATTCATGGTAAGTGCCCTATATAGGTGTATAATTTTTTCTTTTATATCCTGGTTTTACTGTACTTTTTCTATGTTTCTATATGTTTAGATGCATAAACACTTACCATTGTGTTACAGTTGCCTACACTACTCAGTACAGTAACATGCTATACAGGTCTGTAGCCCAGGAGCAATAGGCTATACCATATAGCCTAAGTGTACAGTAGGCTATTCCATCTAGATTTGTGTGAGTACACTCTGATGTTTGCACAACGATGAAATTGTCTGACGACTCATTTCTTATAACATATCCACATCGTTAAGAAACACGACTGTATTTCAGTATCTGTCATTAGTGGTGTTCTTTGGGTTTAAGGAACAGAGAAATCAGAACTGGATAGTTTTAGCTAAAATACACAGATTTTTAAAAGTAACTCTGAGAGGCTGGGTGTGGTGGCTCATGCCTATAATCCCAGCACTTTGGGAAGCCAAGGTGGGAGGATTGCTTGAGGCCAGGAGTTAGAGACCAGCCTGAGCAACATAGTGAGACTCCCATCTCTACAAAAAAACAAAAATAAAAAATTAGCCCAGCATGGTGGTGAATGCCTGTAGTCCTAGGTACTTGGGAGGCTGACGCAGGAGGATCCCTTGAGTACTGAAGTTCAAGGCTACAGTGAGCTATGATCACACACCACTATATTCCAGCCTGGGTGACAGAGTGAGACTTTCTCAAAAAAAAAAAAAAAGTAACTTTGAGAAAAGAAAATTTGAAAGAAAGGGAGAAAGGGAGAGGTAGAGAGAGGAAAAAAATTTTAAGAGATTAACTGTGGTACTATGTTTATGACAAATATTACCAGCATTTGGAGAAAGAAATAAAATTTGTGGCTTTTTAGGGATACCAAAAAGCATGACAATTTTTCAAGTGCATGAAGATTATACTTTAATGACAGAGATATATTTAAAATTTTAAATAAAAATGTTTATTATTACTTTTCTTCTTTAAAAAACTATAGATTTGATTTAATGTTGAATGGTAGCAGAACATGCCACCCCAAAATATACCACTTTGGCATGAAGATTATTTTGAGCTAAAGGCACTTGTGAAACAGCAGATATAAAAGGGTCACTCTGTCCTCCCTATAATAGGAGAGGTGACATTGTTGTTACCAGAGATGGAGAGTCAAGGCTGAGAAAAATCTGTACAAACAGACCCTGTTAAAATAACTCTTATCTTCCTTTAGCCTTCCCATACACTTTAGTTTCTTTTCCACAATCACCACTTTATTCAACCTACTATATAAGCATTTAGGTTTTGCCACTTCTTTGGGTCTTCATCTTCCTATGGGGGCACCCATGTACATGTAAAAATCTGTACACCTTTCTCCTATTAATCTCACTTATGTCAATTTAGTTCTCAAACCCAGCCAGAGACCCTAAGAGGGTAGAGGTAAAGTTTTGCCTCCCCTACAATGTCTGTTTTTTAAACATAACGAACAAAATCCATCCCAACATATTTGTGGCAAATCATTTGACAATTCATTTCCCCACCTATAAAATGAGGTGTTTGACTTAGAATATCTCCACAGTCCCTTTTAATCTAATATTATATATTTTGCTTTGAATAGTGAAATTGATAAGTATTTACTCATTCACTAAACAATTATTTTTAGTAATTATTTATGTGCTAGACACTATGCCATTAGTGGAAATGTAGTGGGGAACAGGAAAAATATGACTCTTCATTCACCTAGTTTATTGTCAATTGGAGAAATCAGCGGGGTGAACTGCTTGCTATAACCAATAATCTCTACAAAAATGATGAAAATGTAGCTGTTAGGAAAAAGATAATTGTTTCTATGAGACAGACAGGCTCCATTTTTGTTGTTCTTAAAGAAAATTAATAAAGCTTTTCTCATTACTTTGTAAAACAAACAGAGATTTAATTCAGAACACCTCAAAGAGGTTCTAAATTGTCTGAAATCAGATAGCTGTCAGTAACGCTCAGGATGCTGGGACCGTATTAAAATATTGCCTTGAGTAAAACATTTCAAATGGAAGTATGAGGAGCTGTACTATTAATAGTTATTATCATTTTCTAGGCCTTTTATGAATATGACTCGTGACTATATAGGTGAAAAGGGAATGAGGTTCTGAGCTAGGCACATACTTCCCTTTAATTTTTGCAACAACTTTGCAAAGGAAGTAACATTATCTTTTCTTCTTAGCTGAGAAAATAGGCTCAGAAAGTGAAGTGATTTGAATAAAGTCATATTGCTAGAAAGTGGTGAAAAGCATTAAAACCCAAGTTTGTCAGCTTCAGATGATCACATTCTTTTCACTACACTATGCTTCTTCCAGTAAGAGAAAGCTTTGAAACTGTGTTTACCAAAGCCTATTCTGTGGAACACTAATGAGGCAAGATGTTCCACAAGCATAAATGAATGTCATGGTCAAATAACTTTGGGAAATGCCAAGCATTTTAAAGGCAGTGAAGTATTACATTAAAAACCTATTTAATTTTATTTAACCAGCTTTTTCCCAAACTCACTGGATTACCAAACCCAGATGTTTTTTCACTGTCAATGTCTCTTGAATTAAAATAATCTAGCATATGCTTAGTTAAATGACTAAAAGGAAAAAGGATTAAGTGAGAGCTTTACATTAGAAATTCAGTTTGCAAAGCAACTAAAATAAAAAAAAACTAGCAGGTATGAAGGAAGCATTTTAGAAAGATACAGTCTGTGCTCCCAGCTGAGAGATGGGGATGGTGGATGGATGGAAAGTCAGAGTCAAAAAGGGAAATAGACATGAAATAATTCAGACAGCATATTTTCAGCACAAATTTTAAGTGATTCCTGTGGGCTGAAGTTGAAGGGAAGATTTGGGAAAGAAAAGAGGCTTGTGTTGGCTCCTGAGGGATGTGAAGATTTAGGGGGAGAAGAGGCCAGGAGACATTGAAAGGTAAAACATGTTTGGAAAAGAGTAAAGAATGATTCTTATGAACTATGTAGGGAAATAAAATAGGACAGGCAGGGTTGGTCTAGATTATAGACAATTATATAGAAATCATGAGGGAAGGAAGGGTTAAAATGTGAAAAATCAAAGGTCAATTAATCTGGATAACAAGTATGAGAAGATTTTTGAATTTTACAACTGGAAGGGCTCTTGGAGCAAAGTTAATAATGTCTATCTAATGAAACAGTCAATCCCCTTGCTCTACAGACCTGACAACTGAGGCCCACAAAGGTCACTTGATTTTCCTAATGTCACACGGCTCACTAACAGCACGTAGGTAATCCTAACACTTTGGGAGGCTAAGGTGGGAGGATCTCTTGAGGCCAGGAGTTTGAGGACAGACTGGGCAACATAGAGATCCTGTCTCTAAAAAAACAATAAGTAAGTAAATAAAAAAAGTTTTTTAAAAGCATGTGGGAAAGGGTAACAGAAGAACGTTCCTTATAAAAGAGCGTCCGTCCTGTTAGAATCCCCACTCTACTTCATGTTATAACAATCCTTTTATTTACTATTAACACTTAGTATTGGGGGCACGTTCCCTATCTGCTTGAAACGTGTTTGGTGCTGGGACTAGCTTCAAAGGAAGACAGCGACAACAAATAAAAGAAATTCCACGGATCATTCCAAGGATGATCAAAAAGGTAACATTGATTTGGGGTAAAATTTTGACAAAAAAGACTAGCCTATGCCGCGTCAACATCTCTGGCCACGAAAGCACTGAAGGATATTGAAAAAATACAGAACGGGGATACGGGAAAGCGTTTCCCCAGGAGCCTGGGGACCCCACTTTTGGCATAAAACGTCGGAGCACAGAACAAAAAAACACAGAGTACAATGTAGCTGCCAATGGGGGAAAGATTATCACTCAGCCGCCAGTGGGCACCGCCAGAAGATAATGTGACGGCTTCAGGACCGTCACTGCAGTCGGGGAGGCGGCTAATGCTAGTCACGCCCGGCCCCACCTCAGGCGAAGACTACAGCTCCCGACTCCATACCGAGCGCGCGGGCTGGGCCGCAGGAGTGGGTTCACGCGCAAGGCACTGTGGGATTCGTAGTTTTTTTCCTCTTCAGCTCATGGTTGGGGGAACCCTATTTTATGCAAATGACTCACCCTTCCCAACCTTGCTTCCCATTGCTCCCTTTCCCTCCCCCCACCTTCTTTCACGGAGAGTTTGAAAATTCCCGCGGAGCAGGCGCCCGAGCCCGGAACGCTCGCGAGAACTCAGGTCCCCGCAGCCGCGATCTCCCTTCCTTCTCCCCTCCCTCTCCGCCCTCTCTCCTCCGCTCCGGGGCGTGTGAGGTTCGATCTGTCTGCTCAGGGTAATGCGCACAGCGGAGACGGCGCTGTCCGAGGCAAGCAGGCAGAGTTGCAAGGGGGAGGACCCAGTACCGCGGCAGGGGCAGCGGCTGCGTTTTAACCGCTGCGTGGTCTGCAGCCGGCGAAGACGTTCTCGAGAGTGGGCCGGGGTGTGGATCCGAGGCGGCCCGGGAGGTCGCGCGCGGAGGCCGGCGAGCAGAGGAGCGGCTTGAGCGGGGCGAGGCGGGGTGAGCCCAGCCTGTGGCGGCCGTGTCTCCCGGGAGATGCTGTGACGGACCCGCGCGGGAGGAGCTCGTGCCTCGCTTCGCGCCCCACTGGACTCGGCCCGCGGCGGCGCCATCACCCGCCCTTCTCAGGTAGGGGGCAGGGAGGGAGGGCGGTTGGGCCCGCGCGGCGGAGGGCGGAGGGCAGGTTGGTGCGGCCTGGGCTCCGAGCGGCTGCCCGGCTTCTCCCGCCGCGCCTCGCGCGACGGGCCCTCCCCGCGCGGGGCCTAGGCCGGCCGTTCGGCTGCCAGGGGAACGGCGGCCTCCGGGCTGGCGGATCGGCTCGAGGGGCGAGCGCGGGCGGCAGCCGGCGCGGCACGCTCTGGGGCTCCGGGGAGCGTTATGTAACCTCGTTTGCGTTGGGGCGTCCGCACATGGCGAGGGAGAAGCGCGCCGGCGCTCTCCGCCGGCGCTGCGCGGACCTGGACCTGGACGCTTCTTGCTGTTGTGCGAGGCGGCGGAAAGCTTCCGAGGGCCCTTTCCGTGCGGCGCGCCGCGGGCGCTCCGAGTCCATCTTGCGCTATTATGTGTTCCGCATGCTTCTGGGCCTGGCCGGGGTGAGTCCACGGCGGGGAAGTTTGCCTCGCGATGGGAAACGTGCGGCACAGTTTCAGCGAATGGGTCGGAAGGAGGAGATTTGAAATAATACATCTGGAGTGGGGATTCATTTGCCTTACTTGTACCCACCTGGGAAGTTGGGGATGATTACTTTTGCCACTGGCTGACTTTTTTTTTTTGAGGGATAGGTTAATTTTGTTGTCATATCCAACGAGGTTCAGACTGGCTTGCGTATAGTTAGATGAGCGCAATTTTTATTTATTTTTTTAATTTAAAAAAATTAAATGCCGGCAATTTTTTTCTATATTTTTTTAGTTGTCCAGCTAATTCTTTGTATTTTTTTAGTAGAGATGGTTTCGCTCTTGCTCAGGCTGGTCTCGAACTTCTGAGCTCAACCGATCCTCCCGCCTCGGCCTCCCAGAGTGCTGGGATTACAGGCGTGAGCCCCCGCGCCCGGCCGCAATTTTTATTGTTATGAATAATAAGTTGGAGAAATTTTAGAAGAACCGGATTCTTTAGAACAAAACATAGATTTTTTGGAAACTCTAAACTTCACTTTATCCAAAATATCATAAAGAGCTTATGGTTTATAAGAACCGTCCTTTGTGAGCTTCACTGATAACGTTCTGTGAGGAGAGAAGAAAATAGGGCGGGTTTACTTATTTCGGAGGATTTGACCAAGGATGAGACAAGCTCAGTTAAATTTAATACTTTTAAGGGATGCTGTAAGTGTGCTACGTGCTATGGGAAGCCTACATTCTCTCTGTACTGTGATTTTTCAATAACGTAGTACCAAAGTGTCACCAACTCACAGACAACAATAACTGATTTTTTTTAATTTAAAAGATTGTTATGGCCGGGCGAGGTGGCTCACGCCTGTAATCCCAGCACTCTGGGAGGCCGAGGTGGGAGGATCGTTTGAGCTCAGGAGTTCGAGACCAGCCTGAGCAAGAGCGAGACCCCCGTCTCTACTAAAAAAAAGTAGAAAGAAATTAATTGGCCAATTAAAAAAATATAGAAAAAATTAGCCGGGCATGGTGGCGCATGCCTGTAGTCCCAGCTACTCGGGAGGCTGAGGCAGGAGGATCGCTTGAGCCCAGGAGTTTGAGGTTGCTGTGAGCTAGGTTGATGCCACGGCACTCTAGCCCTGGCAACAGAGTGAGACTGTCTCCAAAAAAAAAAAAAAAAAGGTTGTTATACAACAATTTTGGGAAAGACTTCATGATTTAAGGAAATAATACATTGTTTCTTTTGCTTCCGATCATCATTTTCAGGGACTCCTCGTTTTTGTTTTTTTTTTCCCCTTTATCAGAATGAAGTATTATTTCTCTAGGTTAGCTCAAAGGTCTCTACAGTGAGTCTATTCTGTCTAGCCTCATCTGTTCACAAATTTTGTGCTTCAGCTATTCCAGATTTATCACCCATCCCGGGCTCATTCTGTTGAAGAAATGTTGCGTTTTGATGTTTCTTTGCTCGTGTTCTTAAGCTCATCTCACCTTTTTCAAATTTTCAAATTTCACATCCTCCTGCTAAATGCCATCTTTTTTTTTTCTCTGTACTCCTTCGCGCCCCTTTGTCCCACTTTTTCCCTGAGCTCTCATAGCATATGTACCTGTATTGTATAATTTATTCTTTGTGTCTGATAGTCTAATGACTGATTATGTATGTCTTCTAGATTGTAAACTCCTTGAGGTCAGGAAGTAGGTCATCTTTCTGCCCTTGCATTCCCTTCCCAACACAGTGTTTTAGGAGTATTTAATAGTTGGTGATTAACAAATGTTTGAATTATTTTAAAGAACACTGCTAAAAGGCTGAAAGTTTGAGTCCACTGGTAGTTTACATTTAAATAGTAGTTCTCAGTCTTTTTATTAGTCAAAAAGAAAAAAGTAAAATTGCATACAAAATGATTTGTAGAAATGTTTACTCAGTATATGTTCCAGTATAATTATTGCAACAATTAGATTAGAGTTCTGTTTTCTGTGGTGGAATTCATTTACTTAGGGAATGTGTATAATTCACACAGAAAACTGATTTATAATATTTTGTTTGAATATCTGCCCTAGTAATTTTTTGAATTTTGTTTTGCTTACTACTGAGACCGCATATATTTAAAAATAAATTGGGCCCAATATTGAGTTTTTAAAAATGTAATGTTTAACATCTATATTCCATGTCCCTGTTAGTATCCTGCAATACAGTATCCTGCTATCTTAATTTACCACACATTTAGAACCTATTAGTTGCAAGACATTGTGAACTTGTAGAATGACCAGGAATAAGATTTGATGATTTTTGGCTTTCTGGAATGCATAATAGTATATAGATAGTATAGTATACACTATGCTATACTATAGTATATACTATAGTAGAGTAGAGAAGACAGACAAACACGAGTCATTATTTTTTAAAAATCATGTTTAGGATTGGTTACACAAAGGTGAAAAGTAGTGAGTTTAGAGATGGGATAACACACCAGGAAGTTAGTCCTTGAATATGGGTGGGACTTTGGCTGATGGATGAGGGAACAGCATACATAAAAGAATGAAAGTGCTAGGCCACAGCAAGCTGGTGAAGGAAGGAATTTGGGGAGACAAAACTATAAAGGTGGCCTGGGCCTGTCAGATTGTGGAGGATTTTGCCTGTAGTTAAGGTGCCAATATGTAGCAGGGAGTTATTGAAGATTTTTGATGAGGGGAGTGACATAATCCATCTGTGCTTTATCCAGAAGATGAACAGTATTTTCATTTACAGCTAGTAGAATGTTCCTGCTCTGCCTATCTAGACCTTGGAAAGGAGTTGAAACTTTGTAAATTACTTTTTAGAGGTTGCCAATGCTAGCATATTATAAAAGGCTGGGACTCTACTTAATTTTATATAATACTGAACATAGATGCTTAATGTGTGTTTGTTTTATATATCTTTATATGAGATATTCTTTTAATGTAGTTGTTAGAAGTTCTTTTCAGTGTGCTTAAGTTTGAATTTTTTTGCCCTTTAGATTCAAAGGCTAGCTTCTAAATTTGAAAAGCTGTTTTTCATTCCCTGAACACTTTTTTAAACTTTTTTGTGCTAGGCAGTAAAGTTTGGAGAGATAAGTACTGCCCTTTTCTAGAAGCTTCGGTGGCGAAGGAAGGAAGATAGAATATAGAAATACAAGATTACAGGTACTAGTAAGTGGTAGAACTTGGAGTCAAATGCCATTTCTGTCTAATTCAAAGTTTGTGCCTTTTCTAGTACTCTGGATGGAACCTGTGATTATTGTACAACTTGGTATTTCTCAGATACTAAGGGCTTTGAGAAATTTTTTTGCTCCTTAAAATAGGCATTGATATATTGTGGAAGTTTGAGAACACTGTTCTAATTCCATTGGAAGTAAAGGAGCAGATTTCTTTGGCTAAGTAGAAGTCATATCCGTTTAAATTGCAGGATCCAGAAGTGGATTAAAATTGTTCTCCTAATCCTAAGAAACAATTTAATAAAAGGGGGGTGACATGAAGCTAGGGGGACAGTTAGGAGCATTGTACAGGGAGGGTAGAGTGAAAGCTATGGATTCAGCATTTTGTATGTCTAGCAATTTTAGGATATAGTAAACATTTTAGTGTTGGTTGAAGGAATTCAGAAATAGTCTCAGAATTCCTTATCCATTGAATGTGGGAGGCAAGAGAAGGAGATCACTAAGAAAGTTGAGCAGCTTTAAGAAGTCAAAGTTACGGTCTTTAATTTCTGAGTTTCAAAGGATGGCACTTGATACAGTGTTTTAATGTTAACCTTTTGGGAAATAGCTGGGACATAGGCCAGATAATTGGGATGCTTGGAACTTTTAAGATTTTAAAACATAAAAATTGGTTTAGCCCATAGTGCATACAGATCTGAGTTCTATTTCTGATGGATTCGTGCAATAAATATTTATTTGTGAATTTATGTTGATATAATGTACCAAAGAATATTATGATAAACCTACACACTGGGTAAATTCAAGATTACAACTGTTTCTGTCACAAAACATTCTAGTTTCTTTTCTTTTCTTTTATTTTATTTTTTTGAGACAGAGTCTCACTCTGCTGCCCGGGCTAGAGTGAGTGCCGTGGCATCAGCCTAGCTCACGGCAACCTCAAACTCCTGGGCTCAAGCAATCCTATTGCCTCGGCCTCCCAAGTAGCTGGGACTACAGGCATGCGCCACCATGCCCGGCTAATTTTTTTTTTACATATATTTTTAGTTGTCCAATTAATTTCTTTCTATTTATAGTAGAGACAGGGTCTCGCTCTTGCTCAGGCTGGTCTTGAACTCCTGACCTTGAGCTATCCACCCGCCTCAGCCTCCCAGAGTGCTAGGATTAC
>CAUYRT010025091.1:0-16014 GCA_963574885.1 Lepilemur ruficaudatus | reverse complement strand
CCAATTAATTTCTTTCTATTTTTAGTAGAGACAGGGTCTCACTCTTGCTCAGGCTGGTCTGAACTCCTGACCTTGAGCGATCCACCCGCCTCGGCCTCCCAGAGTGCTAGGATTACAGGCGTGAGCCACCGTGCCCGGCCTCTAAACTAACTTTTGAGGTAAACAGGCTATTGAATAAGATCTAAAATTTGAAAATTATGTGGATGTCTACTCAGCAATAACATAGCTAAAATGATTCACTTTCACTCTTTTCCACCCTAACTGTCCTTCCTGTTACTACTAATCCTTTGCTCACAGTATCTCCAAGATCCCTGAATTATGGTATAACAATTTCATATTCTCCACCTCCTTATTCCTTGCCATTTCCCTTCAAAGATGTGTAAATGAGCCGGGCGCGGTGGCTCACACCTGTAATCCTAGCACTCTGGGAGGCCGAGGCGGGCGGATCGCTCAAGGTCAGGAGTTCTAAACCAGCCTGAGCAAGAGTGAGACCCCCGTCTCTACTATAAATAGAAAGAAATTAATTGGCCAACTAAAGATATATATAGAAAAAATGAGCCAGGCATGGTGGCGCATGCCTGTAGTCCCAGCTACTCGGGAGGCTGAGGCAGGATTGTTTGAGCCCAGGAGTTTGAGGTTGCTGTGAGCTAAGCTGACTCCACGGCACTCACTCTAGCCTGGGCAAGAGTGAGACTCTGTCTCAAAAAAAAAAAAAAAAATGTGTAAATGTTCCTTAACTCTGAAAATTATAAAAACAAAAAACTTTCTGTGGTACGTATCACCATTCTCTACCAAAGCTACTATTATTCATTTATTCATTCAATATTTGTAGTAGCTACCAAGACAAAACCACATAATCCCTGCCTTTTTGACTTAACAGTACAGTGTTAAGTGGCACAAATTACAGGAATCCAATCTGTTTTTAGAGGGAGGAATCAGGGCAAGTTTCTCTGAGGAAGTAAGGATGATTCTTAAAGGACAGATGAAAGAGGGCCAGGTGATGGGGATCGCTGGTAGGGGTTAGAGGTATGCCTGAAACTTGGTGCTCACAAGAAACAAAGTAGCCAGTATAGGTTGGTACACAGTGTGTACAAGATTACCTTATTATCTTCTTCACCAGTTAATTTGTTCAAAACCTAGTTTATATCTGCTACCTTACACTCATTTTTTCTTGATTCCCAGTAATATAGTTATCATTCTCCCCCTACTTCCCAAAGTTTTATGACAAAGATCACAAATGATCTGATTTTTATTAGCCCTTGTTGTTACCGCTCTTGACATTGATAGTGGTGACGTTGGGAGATAGCATGTGGAGAACTAGAAGCTTTGGGGGAATACAAATATTAAAATATACTTTTTCATTGGGAAGTAGAAATATACTATAGTTTTCATAATACCAAAGCTTGACCAAATCTTTTCTAATAGGCAAATATATAGACGTACAAACTAGATTCATGGTTGCTTAGGGCTGGCACAGGGAATGGAGAATAACTGCTAATGGGGTCAAGGTTTCTTATTGAATAACGAACATATCCTAAAATTGCATTATGGTAAAGGTTGCAAAACTCTGTACATATATACTAAAAAACAAATTGTACACTTTAAACAGGTCAAGCTTCATGTAGGTAAATTATCTCAATGAAGCTATTTAAAAAATCTCTTCCCAAAACCTGCTCTAGTCTGATGCAACACTTATTAAACACCTACTATGTGTCTGATACTGCAAGTATGTGCTATAGGCATCTTAAGGTTTAGAAGAAAAGATAAATGACAAATGCAATATAAAGGCAACAACAAAGTAAATACAGGGGAGGGAGCAATTTATTCAGAAGATAAAAGGGAAGGCTAGAAAGGATAGTATCGGGGCTGTTTTGAAAGATGTCTGGATTATTTTATTAGCTTGCTAAATATTCTCCTAGTTCCAGTCACTCCTCTATGGTTTCACTGTGCCATTTCTCTGTTACAAAAACTAAGGCCCCTCCCATATCACCAAAAATAAAAAGTTTCTTACATATAAAAAACTACTAAATCTAGCCTCTGCTTATCCTTTCAATTTTATATACTACTGCCTCATCAGATTGCCCTCAGACCACAGTACTGAGCCAAATGTTATTTTACTGACCACCTACTGCATTCTGGGCTCTATTACAGCCAAACCCCAAAACCTTTAAATCTCATTTCTTTCCTACCTCTTGGGTATACATTACTTCCTCCTAAAAACTGACTTTCTTTATCTTTAATAGCCCATTATTCTGACTCTCCTACTGTTTTACTACTTTCAGTTTCCACTAAGGAGTTATCCCCTGTATGCAGATCTAAACCCAGTCCTGATTCAGGTTCAGTTCTGTATTTTCTGCTAACTTAACTACACAGGAGTTAAATTTAGGAAACCCTGTGCCACCTTGAATTCAACATGCCCAAAGCTGTAACTATACGTAAAATATTAAAATTGGGCTCCCTTCCTTACTTCCTAATTTAAACCTCAAATTCTCAAAGCTCAAGTGACTTACCTCCACTCTTCCAAAAGCAAAAACATGACATGTACATTAAAGGGTTTGAGCAAGAAAAAACAACAAAATAGGTGTTGGGTGTGCTGGCTCGTGCCTATAATCCTAAAGCCTCGGGAGGTGGAGCAAAGGGGACTGCTTGAGACCAGCAGTTCAAAACCAGCCTGGGCAACATATTGAGACCCCACCTCTATAAAAAGTATGCCTATAGTCCTAGCTACATGGGAGGCTGAAGGGGAAGGACCTCTTTTTTTAAGACAGTCTCATTCTGTCTCCCAGGCTAGAGTGCCGTGGCATCAGCCTAGCTCACAGCAACCTCAAACTCCTGGGCTCAAGTGATCCTCTTGCTTCAGCCTCCCAAGTAGCTGGGACTATAGGCATGTACCACCACACCCGGGTAATTTTTACTATTTTTAGCAGATCTCACTCTTGCTCAGGCTGGTTTGGAACTCCTGAGCTCAAGCAATTCTCCAACCTCGGCCTCCCAGAGTGCTAGGATTACAGGTGTGAGCCACCTCACTGGGCCAGAAGGACCTCTTAAGCCCAGGAGTTTGAGCCTGCAGTGAGCTATGACCCTGCCACTGTACTCCAGCCTAGGAAACAGAGCAACACCTTACCTCTAAAAAAAAAAAAAAACAAAAAACAAAAAAATAAAATAAAATAAAGAAAAACAAGTAAAATAAAAAGTGGTCAAGTAAACCAGCAGTTGGGGGTGAAGAACAGAAAACTGGCTAAGTTGACAGTATATGTAATAGTACCAATAATACTGGATCAGCAGCCAGAAAAGATTCTACTTCTGGCTTTGTCATTTTCTTGTTTATGACTCTGTTTAAGTTGTCACTGGTCAAAGATTTTTTTCTTTAGAGACAGGGTCTCGTTCTGTTGCCGGGGCTAGAGCGTAGTGGTGTCATTATATAGCTCACTGCAACCTCAAACTTCTGGGCTCAAGTCACCCGCCTGCATCAGCCTCTCCTGTAGCCGAGACTACAGGTGCATGCCACCATGCCTAGCTAACTTTTGTTCTGTTTTTCAGAGAGAGGGTCTCATTATGTTGCCCAAGCTGGTCTTAAACACCTGGCCCTAAGTGATCCTCCCAAAGTGCTGTGATTAATTACAGGCATGAGCCACTTCACCTAGCCAAAGATTTTTATTAACCGTCTCTACCTATCAAGATGTGTTGTGGTAATTATGAGATAAGTCTATGTAAAAACATTTGGTAAATTACAAAACATTACACAAATAAGGGGTTATTACTTTTACTGCAAAAAGCAGTTGCTCAATTATAAAATGTCAACCAGCAAGACAATGGAGTACCAAAACCTTAGCACAGAATTTCTCAAAGTGTGGTTCTCTGGTCTTTAGCAGAAATTACTTTGGGTACTTGTAAAAAATACAGCTCTTGGCCGGGCGCGGTGGCTCACACCTGTAATCCTAGTACTCTGGGAGGCCTAGGCGGGCGGATCACGCAAGGTCAGGAGTTCGAAACCAGCCTGAGCGAGACCTCGTCTCTTCTATAAATAGAAAGAAATTAATTGGTCAACTAAAAATATATACAAAAAATTAGCTGGGCATGGTGGCACATGCCTGTAGTCCCAGCTACCTGAGAGGCTGAGGCAGTAGTATTGCTTGAGCCCAGGAATTTGAGGTTGCTGTGAGCTAGGCTGACACCACGACACTCACTATAGCCCGGGCAGCATGGTGAGACTCTGTCTAAAAAAAAAAAAAAAAAAAAAAATACAGCTCTTGGGCCCCACTCCAGAACTGGTCAAACAGAAATCTAGGGGTAAGGTGGTAAAACCTGCATTTTTAACAAGCTCTGTAGGTAATTATTATACATGGTCAAAGTTTCAAAAATGCTGACTTAGTAGGGTTCACATGAACAGGGCCTTAATGGGGTACTAGTGACCTCACAAATCAAGGCAATCTGTAAATGCTTTGATGTACTGTTTGAGGTTCATACTCATTACACCATCCCCTTGATGTTACAGAAAACATTCACGTCCTCGTACATTTGAGACTTAGACATCTTTCCTCCTAATTTTCAGCAAGAGACAAATTTACAACTATATGCTCTGCTCATGGCAGATGCTCAAAAAGAATTTAAACCTCACAAAATTTTTGTCTATTCACTGAAATGTACCAGTCTCTTAAACTTTGCCTGGCACATAGTAGGTATAAAGAAATGCTTGTTATCCTCTACAAGGTACTGTACAAAGTGTTATGATGTATATTCAAACAAGTCTCAAACCATTAGAGATTTCATTTGAAGAGTAGACACTAACAACATCCACTTCTATAAGAGAGATACAAAGTATTGTTATGGAGGTTCACAAGTAGAACACCAGGATTTCAGTAAGTGGAGCTTGGTCATAATTTCAATCAAGGCAGAACAGCCAAACACAAAACAAAACCCAATCTGAATAGTAAAGATCATAGTGAAAAAATGAAAAAGGGAAAAAATGATATTCCTCTAAAAGCATGAACTTTAATTCGAAGAATTTCATTATTTCAGTTATTACTAAGGACAATGTATTAGACATCTCTAATACAACTAAGACTTAGAAAATATGGAACTTAAAATCTACAAAAATTTCATGCTACTACTTTCCAACAAAGTAGCTGTAAATCAGATCTCACACTTCCCTTTTCATAAAAGCCACCAAGAGGGCAGAATACTTTGACAGTATAGGGAAATGTAATAGGTAAGTACAGTACTTAGAGCAGGTTTCAGATGAACTGAAATAGAACAACTTCAATTTCAGAAGGTTTATACGCAAACCTCTCCACTGTACATTTAATGATGACACGAGTGAAACATGGATGATTTATACTATGTATACTTCAGCCATTGTTACTCTCACCATTTTCTCTCTTAAAATTCTTCTTCAGTACAAAAGTTGCTATAAGAAGCAACTTCCTGATGTTACTAAAATAGAACCAAAAGAAATTCCAAATGGCCAACACCACTAATGGATGCTAATAGATACTTAAGCTGATGCACATCCACAATAGTAAGCCTTTACTGTGAATTTAATGGACATTAGCTTTTGATGATATAGTATTATCTTTACGCCAGCATTCAAAGCTAAATGAACTAGTTCGGCCAGATTTCCATTTGTAAATTGGTGGCCAGCTAGTGGGTTCAGTGATACTTAGTAAGTACCACAGAGATGGTGAATATTCCCACTATGAACTGAGGAACTGAATCATACATGCTCAGGTACTTCTAAAATTCAATAAAAATGTATAATAGCCATGACCTTCTGCAGGATTCCATTTTAAAAAGTAAACGTATATAGATAGAATAACAGCAGAATTTTGTTATTCAGTGCCCTCTTTATACCCAGTACTATGATAAGGAACACAAAGATGCCTCTATTAGCAAGACATAGTTCTTTCCCTCAAGGACTTTCCAGAATGCACTCTTGTAGGTATGTACCTTAAACATAGGAAGAGCTAAACTGGTTCACCTATCAGTTTTAGATACTTTTCAGAAATCAAAGAATTCAATTGTACAGGATTACAGTGCACTTTGCAGTACCGTGCTGCCTAATACAGAATTTCTTGAATTAACCCCCTAATTCACAGGAAGAAGTGTGTAAATTAAGAATACAGCTTTATTGCAGTTGTAGTTCTAGGAAAAGACGGAAGTTGATGGGGGTGGGCAGGGAAGCAACAATTATTAATACTCAAAATACGGTATAGTACAATGGTTCCTGAACTTTGCTGCACATCAGAATCATCTGGAAGCTTTTAAAAATCATGACACCTAGGCTGTACCCTAAACTAGTTAAATCAAAATATGTGAGGTTAGGAGTTAGGTATCATATTGTTCTAAAGATCTCCATGTAGGCTGGGCACAGTGGATCATGCTTATAATCCCAGCACTTTGGGAGGACTGCTTGAAGTCAGGAGTTCCACACCAGCCTGGGCAACACAACAAGACCCCACCCTCTACAAAAAATAATTTTAAAAAAATAGCCAGGCATGGTGGCATGCACCTGTATTCCTTGCTACTCTCGAGTCCGAGCTGGGAGGATCTCTTGAGCCTGGGAGTTGGAGGTTACAGTGAGTTGTGATCACACCACTGCACTCCAGTCTGGGCAACAAAACAAAACACCCCCGTGTGATCCCACTGTGCAGCAAAAGTTGGGAACTATAAATTAACCATTTTAACTCACACATTTTACATGAAACTCCACTTTCATGGAGGATTGTTGTAATTGAAACCAAGCACAATGAATGCATGGATAATGCTGGACTCTTTCTTGCATGCAGACGGGAAAAACATTTAGCCAACTGTTCCCTTGTTTCAATAGTAGTTGTCAATGTTATGAATAAATAAAAGGCAATTATACCTTAAAGTTAGAACAAATTACTGCATCAGAGAACAGAAGAGGCATCTTTTATCCTACTGATTCCATCAATTTATACAATGCATGAAAAAACTCTAAAGACCTAGTTGATCTCACAAAAAGCCTTTTATAAATGAAAATTGATGTTACAAACTGTAGAATTCATTCTAGGTTCAAATCTAGATGGCATTACAGGCAGAACCGTAACTCTGTCAATACGATACTTTTTCCATTTCCCTTTATATTGAGGATCAGAATGACCTCTCTTCAGTTAAACCTTTTTCATACAGCACTTCCAAAGTCCCCATTAAAACAGCCACAACATACCCCACTGACCTCTCACACACAGCAAAAGGCAGAACTCTAGTTCTTCGAAGGAGAATAAGATAAAGATACCACCACTACCTGATTATTTTGTCAGGTATATTCCATAGTGCATTTCATGGTGATAAACAGACTATTGACTTGTAGTCTTGCATTTGAGTAAATCAACATCAAATTCAGAAGAAATGTGTAACTATGATCCAAATGACTAACTTTTTAGAAAATAAAACTAATGTCACAGAACGTAGCATACTAAGAATTAGCAGTGTTTGTGTGTATATAAAGAAAACTCAAATATCTCAATGGGGTGTGAGTTATACCTTTGTATGCATTGTCAAAACTGATCCAACCACACATTAAGGTCTGTGCCATTTCACTGTATGAAAATTACACTACACTTTTTAAAAATCCTATTAAGACTTGCATTAATTAGTCCATGCTATGTTAATACTGGTCATTCAAAATTTAACAGCCATCTGAGATTGCATTAGGAACAGAAACAGTAACCAAAAAAAATCATCATTTTAACAAGGTTCTCATTCATTGAAAGCTATAAAGGTATTCAAATAACCTCATAGAAACTTCTGTTAAACTCAAGGACTAATTTTACAACATTTGCTCCAAATTCAATTTTTTTAATAGAACTCTTGATGGTAAAGTTCTTCTTTTTTTTTTTGAGACAGAGTCTCACTCTGCTGCCCGGGCTAGAGTGTCGTGGCATCAGCCTAGCTCACAGCAACCTCAAACTCCTGGGCTCAAGCAATCCTCCTGCCTCCGCCTTCCGAGTAGCTGGGATTACAGGCATGTGCCACCATACCCAGCTAATTTTTTCTATATATTTTTAGTTGGCCAATTAATTTCTTTCTATTTTTGGTAGAGAGGGGGTCTCGCTCTTGCTCAGGCTGGTTTCAAACTCTTGACCTTGAGCAATCCACCCACCTCAGCCTCCCATAGTGCTAGGATTACAGGCATGAGCCACCGCGCCCGGCTAGATGGTAAAGTTCTTTACTAAACATTAACAGATCATGAGAAAACCAAGACTTAATGATATTTAGGTACAGCTTAAAAATACTTTGAAACCAAATGACCTAGCTCTAAAAATGTCTAAAGCCCAAGACATAAAACCTATATACTTTACATGGACTCACAAGTATTTACTCCAAATTAAGATACTCCAAATTAATAATTTCCAACAAAAGTTTTTTTTTTTTTTTTCAAGACTCTGTTGCCCAGGCTAGAGTGCTGTGGCATCAGGCTAGCTCACAGTACCCTCAAACTCGTGGGTTCAAGCGATCCTCCGGACTCAGCCTCTCGAGTAGCTGGGACTACAGGCATGTGCCACCATGCCCGGCTAATTTTTTCTATATATTTTCAGTTGGCCAATTATTTCTTTCTATTTTTAGTAGAGATGGAGTCTCGCTCTTGCTTAGGCTGGTTTTGAACTCCTGACCTTAAGCGATCCACCCACCTTGGCCTCCCAGAGTGCTAGGATTACAGGCATGAGCCACCAACAAGTTTTTATCTTGTAATCCACAGATTCAAAAAGAATAACAACAACCTGAATTATAAGCATCTAGTTAAATATACAAATAGATTACTTAGACTTATAAAAAAGCTTTCCAGCTTCTCTAAGGCCAAATGCCATCAAGTGAGGGGGCAAAGTATAGCTCTCCTGGATCAAATGGAAAGGTATGATTTGACCTTGACATAAAGGTGATAATGGCTCTCAGGAGGACTGGGAGTTAGGAGACTCTAGTAACTCCTGAGATTCAAATATTCTAATTTGTATGAATACATCTCTTAGGTTTCATCCAGCTCAAACATGCTCACTAGCATTGTTACATTATTCCATTAGCCAGTATAAAGAATCTCTAGTATACCATGGAGTCAGTTACCCTTTGAGTTAAAAATCCCATTTCTCTAGTAGTGATCTGTAAGTTATCTTAATGAAGGTACACCTAGCGCAGTTATCACCTTTGTTCTCTGACAACAGCCATTACAATCTTATTCACAGGATATTCACTCAGCCAAAAAGATTAATATTTAACCTGCTTTTAACAGTGAAGAGTAAGGATTAACTAGTACTTTATAAATATCTTCTAGAATATTTGACATTCAGAGAGCAAAAAAAAAAGGGGGATTAAAAAAATTAAGACAGCCAAGTGTGGCAGGCCTGTGTTCCCAGGTGCGTGGGAGGCTGAGGCAGGGAGATGGCTTGAGCCCAGGAGTCTGAGGCTACAGTGCACTATGCTCACACCATGAATAGCCACTTTACTCCAGCCTGGGCAATAGAGGGCAACCTGGTCTCTTCAAATCTCCCTTGCTCTCTTCTCACCTTCCTTATACATGATTTCCCTATAAAAGTATATTTCTTTATTTTACTTGCTTCTGATTTATCACTCCATAGTTTACCTGAAAGAGATCACATTTCTAAAAGTCTTTCGTGGTACACTTCATTCCTAAAATAACATTCAAAGGTAAGATCTAGCCATTATCATCAAAATGATGAAATGCTTTCTGCCTACTATCCTCAGTGACTTTGGTAGTGAACCCTCATTCAAACAAAAGCCTACCCAAATGCTCAGCAGCAAAAGCAAATGGAAATGAATATTCTTCTGGTAAAAGAAGGGTAGGAAGCCCTAAATCTTTCTGTTCAGCACTCTCCTTTCCTATTTCAACCACGTTAGAAAATTAACTTAGTAAAATCCTCTTTTTATTTTATAGATGAGGAAAGTGACAGACCCATAGAGGTTAAGGGGCTGAGTGACTCTACATCACCCAGTCAATATCACATTGCAGATCTACAGCTCAAAACTCCAACATATTAATATCCACTTAAGAACTTTTCAGTATATCATAATTGTTTCATTAGAGAACATGTTAATTCAATTCAGAGTGGCACAAAGATAAGGAGGGTTGTAACAGAAATAGTACAGTTGACCCTTGAGCAACACAAGTTTGAACTGTGCAGGTCTAATTACATGTGGATTTTCTTCTACCTCTCCCACCCCTCAAACAGCAAGACCAACCCCTCCTCTTCCTCAGCCTACTCAATGTGAAGATGATGAGGATGAAGACCTTTATGATGATCTACTGTCACTTAATTACTACTAAATATGTTTTTTCTTCCTTATGATTTTCTTAGTAACATTTTCTTTTCTCTAGCTTACTTTATTGTAAGAATACAGTATACATATACAATACCTACAGTATACAAAATATATGTTAATCTATTGTTTATGTTATCAGTAAGGCTTCTTGTAAACAGTAAGCTATTAGTTAAGTTTTGGGGGAGCCAAAAGTTATACATGAATTTTCAACTGGATGGGTATCAGTTGGTGCCTCGTTGTTTAAGCATCAATTATAATTTTAAGTGAGCTCCCAGATGTCAATTCACAAGGTTCAAGGATTTAGTTTCTTAAAATATCAAGAGACTGGATGCCATTCTCCCAACCTTGCTTTTTACACTGTATGCTATGCTTCTACTTAATAGGTAAGGAACTGATTAGACAGGTCAGCTATGTAGGCCAGGTGATTTTCAGCCCTTGTTTTAGGATACCCCAAGTATCTTAAAGCAAATTCTATACGGTTTTCAAATAGAAAATTTGAATTTGAGAAGGGGTGGACAGGAAATGTGTCTATGAAGGGTAAATGCAGCAAAATCTAAAATTTTTAAATTAGTGCCAACACTTCTAAAACAATGGATTACAAATGGACTGCATTATTTAATCTAGGTCAAACTAAACAGCCAACCTAATTCAATACTTACCAAGTAAATATTAAGTATATACTATGTGTAAGTGATATATACTATGTATAAGTGATATAGAAACAGTGGGGAACTGAGAGGATGGGAGGATGTTGCCACCCAAACAAAGAACATTTATGTTAATCTGTCTTATCCTTTAAGCTTCAGGGGAAAAATCTTTTTTACCACACTTTATTCTAAAAACCAATAAACCACTTTTGTTTCTATGTACCTGACCCTACCACTCATAAAGCAAATTTACCCTTTCCCCACCTTCTCATTCAATTACTATGTTCTGCCTAAGAGACTACTCCCCAAAGCCTCACTCTATTCTTGGATGCCCTTCCCAACTATTCACCAAGCTTTTTCCTTAGAGCCACATCCTGAAATCCCATCTCCTCTCCCAGGAAGATTTAATTTGAAAGCCAGGTTAATCTCTTTAGCCCCACCCAGACAGCTTATAACTACCATAACTCTCTCTGCATTCACTGTCTTATAATAGGTACCCATTTTTCTATCTCCAAGTTAATTTCATTTATTCATGTGCTTATTCAGTATATTACTCATTGCCCTTATTGGTATGTACCAGGTCACAAATAAAAGCTACCACATAAAAGGGCATGTACTTAACCTGCGTTTAACACTGAAAATGGCAGATGCTTAATGCTTTTTGGAAATGATTTCAAATACATTAAATTCAACTTGATTTGTGAAATCTATAAAATCTCCCAACATGGATGAATCTCAAAAACATTATGCTAAGTGAAAGATGCCAGACACAAATGACCTCATAGTGTATGATTCCATTATATGAAATTCTAGGAAAAATGATAGCAATGGAAACCAAATCCACACACAGTAAGGGTTTTTTTAAGGGATGGGAATCATTTAAAATTCCAAATCTGGATCTTCTCAGATTTCACATTAATCTTTATTTCGTAAATTTGGAATTTTCTTCCAAAACATTTACTTGATCACTTATGACCAATAGTACATTTTATCATTCTATTTCTCCATTAAAAATGTCTACCAACATTGGAATTTTTTTAAAAGATAGTTTTATTTTGGCTGTTTCCACATCAGAACTAATGTATGCAATCCAGTTCTTACTTCAAGATTTGAAAATTACAAACAGTAGTAGAAAAAGAAGCTACAGTAAATACCATTCAATTCTTAACTATTTTGAATCTTTTTTGCAAATATTACTGAGTATTTTTGGAAAATAGCTCGGTTTAAAACTATATTTTAGTCTCTGTTCTAAGAAGCTCTTTAATCTCAGAAATCAAAAAATTAAAAAGTCAACCATTTGAGAGAACATAATGTCTTTATCTGGTCATCTTTTATCCTGATTACTACTATTACTACTTGCATTTACCAATACCCCATTTCAAAAGAGGCCATAATTTCCCTGATGTGAAGTTTTGCTGACAAAATAACTCAACAGGTTAAAATTACTTATGAAACTGTGGTTAAGTGATTAAGCTTTCTTTTAATACAACTGATACTGAGTAAATTTCAACACAGTTGGTGCCACTCAAACTGCCTTTGTCATTACCTATAAAAATTTAGTACAGACCGAACTGTACCAAACATTACAAATAATAAAAGCTTAGAGTAATTAACACCTTTAAGAGGTATAGGAAAGATTTTGCATAGTATAACTTAACAATTTCGTGTCGCATCTGCTGCAGAGATCACAAACATACTGTCATTATGCCATCTCCTTCCTAGAACCCCACCGCCTCCTGCAGCTTTATTCTTGGGTTTTCAAAGGTTTAATCCATTAAGGGTTACTGAAGGCGGAATCAAGGAAGCATAATTTGTGAACCCTGAGAGAAGGGCAGGAATATGGGGTTGAGTCACGTCGTTCCGCCATTTTCTAAGCGGAGGAGGAAGACATGTTGGAACAAAAACACAACAAAAGAGCAGCCATTTCCCAAGCCAGCTCCAATAGCAACCCGAACTGGCTGAGCCCGGTCACTTCGGCACCTTCAAATCCACTTCACTGGACAAAACTAAAAACATCAGAGGTGCCGCCGTAAGGAAAACAGCAGCCAACCTTTCCGCGTAGGGACCAAAGATGACCTGCATACTTCACTGCAAAGGAAAGCCTCGGGAAGTGGAAGAATGACGGAAGCTAAATGGAGCAGAGTGTAATAAACTGAAATTGTAAACTAAGTTGGCAAACTCAAATTTACTCAGCGATCGCAGGAACTTAGGGTTCACAGGAAACCACCAGTTACAGGGAACGCAGGTAACTCAAATACCAAGACCCGGATTCAGCAGGTCCCATTACCTGCCTCTACCCATTTCCCCATTCCATTCTTCCCTCAGCGGATGGCCTGTATGCTAATGGTTCTTACCGTATGTGGGGGATGCCAACCCCACCTTGAAGAATCTTATAGAGTTTGCTCTCGTACAGCAACTGGGGATGCCTGGCCTTCTGAGATTCTAGCTTCACTGCCACTTCCTGCAGGGGGAAAGAGGGGATGATGGCATCAACGTCCCTATGGATTCAATGTCACTTGGGAAACGAGGGCGATATTAACAAAGCTCCAGGTCGCGATGCAAGAAGAGAAAGGCTGGGAAGAGGAAGTTCTCTCTGTAATTATAAAACGAGGCAAGCAGCCTCAAAGGCCTCTTCAGGGGGTAGTGACGAAACCGGTACGTCTAAAAGTGCAGGAAAATTATTCATCCAAAGAAAAGAAACAACCTCTGAACGTAAAGAGAGGTTTTAAGGAACTAGGTGATCGGAAACTGCTCTAAGTGGAACAAGAACCCCAGTGGAATTTAATATTAAAAAAGTAAAAACATGGGAAATCACAGCAATATGATTTTGCTGTTTCCACCTAAAACGACAGTTAAGAAAAAGTTCGACTAAGGGATATTTACGGGACATGTTTAACAAGCTGGGAAACGAGTCCACCCAACCCTTCCACTGAGTTCTTTCCCTTTTAGGGCAAGAGAGCGGGGGAGGATCCTAAGCCAGGAAGCCTGGCTCTCCGGACTCCCCGGTGCGTGCGTGCGGGGGGCAGAGGCCCGAGCAGTTCGGGGCTGGGGGCGTGAGGACAGGCGCAGCGTTACGGTGAACCCCCCACCGGTGATTACCTCGCCGTTGGTGATGTTGATCGCCAGATAAATGTCCCCGAAGGAGCCGGACCCGATCTTCCGTACCAGTTTGTATTTCCCTCCGACAATGAATTCGGCCTTGGAGCCGCTGCTGCTCGCCATCCTGAGAGACGAAGATGGAGGCTGGGGCCAAGCCCCGACACCTCTGACGGGAGGATGGAGGCCTCCGGGGCTCGTCCACGGGGCAAGGCTGAGGAGGAGGGCGGCAGGAAACGGAACACGGAGGCCCTGCCCGGCGCTACAGGGCCCAGAATCAGTCAAGGGGAAAGTGATCACAACCGCTCAGTCGGGTTTCTTTTTGCCAGGCCTCAGTTTGAGGGGGGTTCTCGCGGTTACCAGGCTGGGCCACTTGTTTCTGGGCGGCCACCGCTGCCTCGCCTCCGCGGCGACGTCGCGGGCTGAAAGACGGGCGCGGTGAGCTAGGGCGGCGATACCACTGCCACCACTGCCGCCGGCTCCGGCCCGGAGGGACCCCTGTCACTCCGCTGACGCCGCCATCTTGTTACTCCAGCTCCAGCCAACACAAAATGCCCCCAGTCCCCGGGAGCCGCTTCTTCACGGCGCAGAGCACTCTGGGAAAGGGATCTCGAGCGCTAGCCGGGAAGGATCGGCAGCTAGAGGGAGGGCGGAACCGGATCCGTGAGAGTGGCGGCCCACGCTCCGGGCATCATCCCGTCACCGCCCAGCTGCGCATGAGCGTTGCAACCCCTGCTGACTGCGCAGGCGTGCCGTGGCAGGTCCTCGCCCCCGCCCCGGGTTCTCTTCCACTTCCGGTCGGCCGCCGTTCTGCTCGCGGGTTACTCGTCTCGGACCTGCCCAGTCTCTGAATGACTGACTGAGCGGCCCCGGGCCTCGAGAACACGTTAGGGAGGAATCACCTTCGTTTTTCGTGGCAGATGGAAGCTTCAGGCTTCCTGGGGTGTTGGGTATTGACCTTTGCTCTTTGTTTGAGGTGGTTTTTAAGCTTTGATGTTTTTTCAGGCCACTCCGCGGGACCGACCTATACCAGCTCAGTTTCTGTTTGGAAAGAGCCTGTCGCCTTTGGTAGAAAGGAAGAGAAAAGCACCCTAGGACCGGCTGGCTTTGAGGGACTCGTTCAGGCCTCTCGGTTTTAGCAGAGCCTAGCAGATTTCTGCACCCTACAGAAGTGGTGGTGGAGATCCTCTTTTCACAGGAGGGAAACGGGGAAAACAAGAATTACACTGTTGCCCTGTGTCGTTGCGTTGTTGCCCCACACATACATTTGATATTCAAGAAGAAACTTAGTATCTGATTCACAATGCATATTAGCGATCGATGGAATCACCGGAAATAAAGTTGGCAACAGTGAAAAAACTGCACATGGTAAAAGTTGTTACAGCTCCCCGCAAAAACCAGCGAACAATCATACTTTGGTCATATTCTGGTTCTGCAGTTGAAAGCTGCAAATTGCGTATTGCATATTGCAATATTGCATATTGACCCAAACAGGGTAGAAATAACTTACAAAATTGACAACGTTTAAAACTTTACACGGTAAATTTTTTTTCCTAAAAATTGATTAAAGAATCAAATCTTGACCACATTTTATTTTACAGAATTTGACCTGGAAAAGTTGAGCTTAGTAATAATGTTCACAAAAGAAAACTCTGGTTGATGCTATCATCTGTATTTTGAGTCAAACTTCAGTTGTAAAAATGTAAACAAAATCCATCCTACATAAGTTCATTAAAATAGAAATAGGAAAACTGTGAAGAAGGCGGGCACGGTGGCTCAAGCCTGTAATCCTAGCACTTTGGAAGGCTGAGGCGGGTGCATTGCTCAAGGTCAGGAGTTCGAAACCAGCCAGAGCAAGAGTGAGACCGGTCTCTACTAAAAATAGAAAGAAATTAATTGGCCAACTAAAAATATATAGAAAATATTAGCTGGGCATGGTGGCGCATGCCTGTAGTCCCAGCTACTCGGGAGGCTG
>CAUYRT010025090.1:0-20891 GCA_963574885.1 Lepilemur ruficaudatus | reverse complement strand
ATTGGGGGAAAACTACAAAGCATTTACAGTACAATGTTTACAGTCACAATTTGTAGTGAGCTGATTTCCCAAAATATATTACCACTCAAGTTGACTTATCTTGTTACATTCAAAAACCTACTCTGTCAAAGTAGTCCAGACCAAATGTCTCAATTTTTTAATTGTCTACATTCCCCATGTTTTCAAATGTTGAAACTCCTGGAATTAAATAAAGGTATGTATTAATTCCTTTCTCAAAATTTTAGTTTCTTTGATGAGTTACGTTGAGTTTTTTTTAAGAAATAAGTTAGTATATTTATACTTGTCTGTTTGAATTTGATTAAAAAATATTTATCAAGTTTTCTTACTTTCCCGCTACATAACAAATGCATCTATCTCTCTGGACTTTTTGACCGTGTCTTCTTCAAATCATATCCATTAAATTTTATATATTTTTTCCAAAACAGTTTACTTTTCACTAAATGACTTTTGACATATTTAAAAATATATTTTATATATTTCAAAATTGGTTGCTTTAGGGGATCATCACCTCACGAAGCTTCTCACATGGGAGGAAAAGTACGGGGCAATGATTCAGGCCTGGCACTGTGTCTACTTAACGACTACATCACCTTGGACAAATTACCTAAATAGTCTGAACCTTAGTTTGCTTCCTCACTGGTAAAACAGGGTGCTTCGGGCAGCTGAGGATGAAACAGAGCGACACATACAGAGTCTTTAGCAATGTGTCTGGATCCATTGTAAACGCTCACTAGAGTCTTAGACCTCTCAGGGGAGCTGCAACCCTCAACAGTGTATGATCCCAGTAAACACAGAGACAACAAACATTGATCCATTCAAAAAATACATACTGACCTCCACCTACACGTCAAACACCAAGTGCTAGCCTTCAGAAAATAATAACGATGCTGAAACAAATTCTGTATGATGAGAATACAACTGAACACGGACACTCCGAAAACGAAGTGAGGTGAAGAATTGAGCTAGCGTGACGGTGGTGGTGTGTGTGCATGTGTGTGTATCTCATGGAGCTGTGGGGGTGGGAAAGAGGCTAGCAGAAGGTAACATAAATGAGGCTTAAGAGAATAAAAAGAAGGGTTAGTATCTGAGTTGAATTTTGAAAGATAAATGGAATCTTTCCAAGTGAAGAATCGGAAAAGTGCATTCCAAGCAGAGAATTTAGCTCAAATCAAGACACACACACACACACACACACATATAAAAGCACATAATACTCTCACAAGCATATGTAAGAAAATGGGGAAATGCAACTGATACCTGTAGATACATATTTTTGGACCAAGGTGATCAATAATTCTCTACTTATAACATCTAATGGTATCTAGAGGACCCGAGCCGAGGAAGAGGGCTAGAGATGTCAACAAGTCAATGGATGAAATAAATGATAACTTTTTCTTGGGAACATATCAATTTAACATGGCACATTATTATTCGGTTTGAGGTAGATAGGGGATGAAAGGCTGAATGATACGCTGAGTTTTGATTTAATGTGGAGGGTGATTAAGTCCCTAAGACTTCTATGCTAATGTGGTTCTAGGTTGAAAAATTACATAATTAAAGAGGAAAAGTGTTGCTTATTTAGAGGTATAAAATGATTTTTAAATAGAGTGGTACCAATTGAGATATTCTGGGAATAAAAGAGGGTTCTATTAATAATTACACCATGGAAATGCTCCCAAACAATGCAGCCTTCTTAATTTCACAGGAATTACTTGATGAGATCTCTGTGTTTGCATGTACCAAACAAAAAGGGTCTCATACCAAAAGTGGCAATTTCTGCTTACATATTTTATCTGGTGAAATAACTGCACACATCATGGCATTACTTGGAATAATACTTCTGAAACTTGTCACTCAAATACAAAAGCTAACAAGAGTAATAATATTTTAATGCCCTTACTAGAAATGACCAGGCATGTATCCTGTATTTAAGAAACAATCAGTATTTCCAAGTGGAATAATGAATGTCATTGTAATACACTGTTGCCACAGGGTAATGGGCTCTTACTGCTACATAAATGCTAATGCAAAGACAAGACACTTATGGAAAATGACAGTTGAAGTAACTGAAGAATTTCTTTTAAGAGCAAAAGAAGTTGAACACAATGCCATGTTTATGATGCTTAGTTTTTTTTTACACTTTTTGAAGACACACTTCTTGGCAGTTTATTCTTTCTAATTTTGCATACATAAACTAAAGAAAAGAAAAATTGATGTGTGTGTTTTTAGGACTCAATTTTCTACCTGAAAAAGTAGGAAAAAGGAGGAAAAGGAGCAGTGACTTTATTTAACATTTTTAAAGAGGTATAATCAAGACACAAAGTGCTACATATGTTTAATGTATATAATTGGATGTATTTGAACATGTGTGTACACCCCGGACGCCAGGGCCACAACCAAAGCGATAAACATATCCATCACCTCCAAAAGTTTCCCCCTGCACAACACCTCTTTTTTGTGGCAAGAACCCTTCACTTGAGATCTACTCTGGTAACAAATTCTTCAGTGTATAATTTGGTATCGTCCACTCCAGGTACAATGTTACAGCAGGTCTCTAAAATTTACATACCTGAAACTGTATACCCCCTCACCAACTTCTCCCGCTATTTTTCCTCCCCCCCACATCCTGGTGACCACAATTCTATACTCTGCTTCTATGTGTTTGACTGTTGTAGATACCTCATACAAGTAGGATCAAAAAACATAAGCAACAAAACAAAAAAGACAGGTAGTACTCCACCAAATGAAAAAGTTTCTGCATAGCAAAGGAAACAGAGAGAAAAGGAGATCAACAGAATGGGAAAAAATATTTGAAAATCATACATCTGATACAGGGTTGATATCCAAGATACGCAAGGAACTCCTATAACTCAACTGAAAAAAAAAAAGAAAAGAAAGCAAGACAATTAAAAAAATGGGTAAAGAACTTGAATAGGCATTTCTCCAAAGATGACATACAAATGACCAACATGCATATGAAAAGGTGATCACCGTCACCAAGCATCAAGAAAATTCAAATCGGAAGCACAATGAGATCTCACCTCACCCTGGCCATTACTCAAAACGTGACAAGTGTGGAGAAATTAGAACCTATCTACACTGTGGATGGGAATATAAAATAGTGCAGCTATTATGGAAAACAGTATGGCGTTTCTCAAAACATTACAAAGAGAATTATCCCACGATTCAGAAATCTCAGTATACACATCCAGGAGACCTGAGATCGCAATCTTGAAGAGATATTAGCACCTCAGTGTTCACTGCAGCATTATTCACAATAGCCAAGACATGGGAGCAACCTGATAATAAATATCCATTGACGGATGAATGGATATATAATATGTAATAAAATACTATTCAGCTTTGTTTAAAAAGGAAATCCTACCATATGTATCAACATGGATGAACCTGGAGGGTATTATGCTAAGTGAAACAAGGTAGCCAAAAAAGCAGTGACATTTTTAGTTTTTTAGAACTCTGGTGGCAGAGCAAAGGCAGAAAACTTGGGAGGAATTGCTCCGGAGCCTTCTCCTTGCTTCCTTCTTGATGACTCTGGGCATCTTTCCTCACCTCTGCCTTCGATTACCACCATGCCCCATAACCAACTTGAGAAACTGTCCTATGTTAAATGTGGCGCTTACTCTGCTACGAGGAACTGCATGCTTTATGCATGTGGCCAAATCTTACAACCACTCTGTGACCTAGAGGTTATTAGTGTCAGTTTACAGATCAGAAAAACAAGACTTAGAGAGCGCATATAACTTGCCCCGAAATCTGAAAGTGTATCCAGTGTTTGCTTGGTACTGACCATGATTGCAGTTTGTGCTATGTGCCTGAATGACAGTGAGCAAAAAGTTAAAATTTCTGCAGTATCTCCCATTAACTGCATTAACCAGATCAAAGCCACAGAGCTAGTAATCCCTGTTATACCACCCTGATGCTTAATGATTTGTCAAAAATGCATTAATTATTAGAGTTATTAACATATTATGATACTGAAAATTAATGGTAACTTAATAGGTTACCTTTCTCCAATAAGGTTTGGATTTAACAAAAGGGTGACTAGTGGTTAAAATATCTATTCTAGTCCTTTTGGTTTATGATTGATCTTACCTATTATGATCCCAGATCCAGTTTAACTTCACCTTTCAATATTTAACAAAGATTTCTCAACTTGGTTAGGCCAGAATTGCATAAAACATCAATGATCATTTTAATATTTCTTTTTCAGCTAAAGAGTTTGTTTAACAACCTTCACTCATAAGCTCAGTCCCACCAAACTAGAATATTAATCTATTTCTTCATCAAACCAACACACATGTATTGTGTATTTACAGTGGACAATGCTCTGTGCTAAAAGCTGATAACATACAGATACAAAGATGACTAGGGCAAAAATTTTACTGCAGAGAAAGTCCTGACTCAGAAATAGAAATTCTCATTTATATAGCTGTTATACACGCCAGTTCATGGTCTAAAGAACCAGAAACAGGGAGGGATGATTTTACCTTGGGGACACGAGGGCAGGTCAACGTGGTACAAAGGAGTTTATCCTTAACCAGGCCTGGGAAACAATGCCACCATCGCTGTGTGTAGAGGCTTCCTGATTTAGAAAGCAAACTCACTCACACACACACACACACACACACACACACACACACACACACCAATTTGCTTACAAATGTATCTGATAATGTATCTTTCCATACTTCCATGGTGAACCACATCTGCCCCTTTAGAGCACTGATCACGTTTAAGGACTATGATTTATACCTGAGCATGTCCTGACTAGCCCAGAAATAACCCAAGCACTGAAAAGCTACATCCCAGAAAACCCAGCTCCACATAGGCCCCGAGTCGGTCCTAAAGCATCTGGCGGTATATAAGGACTCTTGCTTCCACCCATGGGATTGTAAAAAAGATCCTCCCAACTTACAGACCCACCTCAACCCCATGCCACAGCACCCAAATGCGTTCAATCTTTGCAAATAAAGCAACGGTGAGGTTGTTATTTCCTTTCTTCTCTCTGCATTTCTCACTGCCAGCATCTACCAAAATTCTTGACACATTATAGGTAATTGACGACTGTTGGAAGAATAACACTTAACCTGTAAAATAATTTAGAAGAACTGAATTCATATCTTTAGGGGCAACATTTATTCTTTCAAACAAATTAAATATCTAGGGCCTGACTTTGTGCTGGATGGTAACATACGAGGATCAAGAAGCTAATGCCTCTAACAATGGAGTACTAGATTACAGTCTCCTGTGCAAAGAAGGGACGTAATTAGGTCATTACAAATTAGACAGACAGATGCCAGACAGACCAATACAAGGACACACAGATACCAAAACAAACTGCGGTTTGATAGCGATAGCTACGTACTGATACGGGAAAAGTGCACTTAATGCTAAAGGCAACTTTGCATCACAACCTTGCGCTGTTCTATCCTGGCTTAATTGGGATCTTTGGATTCTAAGAAATAAAAACAGCAGTCACGGCAGAGAGTCAAACGCTGTCTGTCCACTCTGAGGTCAAGATGGGATAAAAATGGGAAGGGGAGGAAGAGATATTCTATGGGTGGAGACATTCTGGGAAAAATAAATACCAAAAAGATGCCTCTCGAAGAGAGTCTAATGAACTTTCTGTGAACTTCCTTCTTATGTTACCCAGAAATTATCCGTCGCCTAAGGAAAAAGAGCAGCTAATCAAGGAGGCATTTAGAGGCCCTTCATTGCAGGGCTGCACCAGGCAGACGGGAAATAGCAGCATGATCTGCCCGTTACTTCAACTCCAGCGGGGCAAAGTCCGGGGGAGGGTTGCATTTTCCATTTTACCCAGGCCTTGGAATAAAGGGAAACTGTCACAACTTCATTAAATCGTCAGCTATTCAACGGACAAAGAACGTAGGATCTGAAAAATACAACTGTTTGCAGACGCCTTTTCATTTCCCACACCTGACAAAAAGCAAGTGAAAATTATAAGAGCACACTATAGGTATGACTGCAAAATCAGAGCTCCCCTGGGAGTCTTTTTGGTTCCTATCAACTCTCCAGAGCTTCACTGGCTGTTGCAATATCTTATAATTAGCATCCTTTTTATTAATAGCAAAGTAATAACAAATGACAAAACAGCTATCATCGGATACCTACAAACGTCAACATGAAGTGCCTACTCTGTGCCAAGCATTTACACATATTATCTTATTTGACCCTTTTTCGAAACTCTGTAAATTGCACTGTACTTATTTTGTATGTTGGAAGAGACGGGGTCTCTAGGGGTCTAAGCAACTTTCCCAAAAGGTCATACAGTTTAGGATTTTAATCCGAGGTCTGCCTGACTCTGTAGCCAACAGCTGATACGAGGCTTTTTTTTTTTCAAGTTATCCAATTACGTCACTCTGACTTTTTTCATATGTCAACGAAATGGTCCAGAAATATCCAGTGCACATACAGCAGTAACGTTCATCAGGTGCCGGGCAGGTGGGAGGGGAGGAGGGGATGGCACATTCACACCTAATGGGTGCGGCGCACCGTCTGGGGGATGGGCACGCTTGAAGCTCCGACTCGGGCGGGGCAAAGGAAGTATACCAATTTAAACATTTGAACCCCTGTCACATGCTAAAATAAAAAAACAGTAAAAAAAGAAGAAAAGAAATATTCACGAGACATTTGGAAATAGGTGGCGGTGCCCGCCCTTGGGGTTCCTGTCTCATGCACAAAACTTCAGGGAGACACTACGGTGTCAGGCTGGCTGCACCGGACGGCACCTTCCTTCCCCGCCCCAGACGCTCCTCACCTGGGCCCTCACCTGGACCCTCACAGGGACCCCCACCTGGGCTCTCACAGGGACTGTCACCTGGGCCCTCACCTGGGCCCTCACAGGGACCCTCACCCGGGCCCTCACCTGGGCCCTCACCCGGGCCCTCACCCGGACCCTCACCTGGACCCTCACAAGGGACTGTCACCTGGGCCCTCACCTGGGCCCTCACAAGGGACTGTCACCTGGGCCCTCACCTGGGCCCTCACAGGGGACTGTCACCTGGGCCCTCACAGGGACCGTCACCTGGGCCCTCACCTGGACCCTCAGCTGGGCCCTCACCTGGGCCCTCACGCGGAGGGGCCGTGGGAGGCGAGGGCGAGGCAGCCGGCACCTGCAGGCGCGAGGGCCGGGCCGCGGGGAGGGCACCGCGAATCCCACCGGCCGCGTACTCACTTTCACGAGGAGCCTCCTCCAAGCAGCTTCCGACGTTCCCTCAGGAATCCCTCTGGGACCCGTCAGCGTCCCTCTCACACACCTGGCTTGTTTCCCGCCTTTTTTTAAAATGACGACCGCACGTCGGCGTGCTCACGCCCGGGCTGCAAGCTCGTGCTCGCGCGGGCGGCGTGCGCATGCGTGCGAGGGCCTGCCGGGGCCCGGGAGCTCGGAACCGGGCTGGCGCCTTCCCGGCTCAGAAAGCCCCCGCCTGATGTCAACGGGGAAACCCCTGGCGCGTCTGCGTCACTGCATCTGACTGAAAGTGATTGAGCGACGGCCACCACTTCAGTAGGTCACACGGAGCATCTGTTTTTATTGTTATTATTTTTCAATTTCAGAATGTTACGGGGTACCGATATTCTGGTGACGCGAGTTGCCTTTGCACAGCCCAAGCCAGCGCTACGAGCGCGCCCCATGCCCCGGACGGTGCGCTCTGCACCCCTAAGTTGTGAACCGACCCGCCCCCGCCACCCCTCCCACCTGCCCAGCACCTGATGAATGTTACTTCCACGTGTGCACCTGAGTGTTCGTCAGTCAGTACCAATTTGGCGGTGAGTGCGCGTTTTGCTTGTCTTTCCACCCTTGGGATACTTCACGTAACAGGATGGGCTCCGGCTCCGTCCAGGATAACACAGGAGGTGCCAGGTCACCATTTGACACAGAACGTTGTGTGTTGCATTCCAGTTCCCACTGGGTCTAAATCTGCGTGTGAGCTTCCGCGCGTTCCCTCCCCGCCGTGGGAGCAGACAGGACGCCCACTCCGTGCAGCTACCTACAGCAGGTAAGTGACGGTGACGCACCGCCTGTTCTGTTGCACGTGGAGCGCGCGATTATCCAAAGCGAGGACTCTTGTGTGCCTGTTGTTTATCTTTGGGGGAGAGTGGACGCTGCTCCGTGGCGTCTCGCTTGCACAGCAAGTGCCTCATCAGTATCCAGTGGACGGAAGGTGTGTTTTCCTGCATATATAAAGAAACTCCTGGTGTACTCCGAGTTCTGCTAGCTGTCGTAGGATATGACCCCAGGGAGGGACAGACCAGCTTACTAGAACAAAAACTTGGCTCTGCGGGCCGGCTTGCACCCCCGTGAAGGGTGGTGCGCGTGCAAAGAGTGCGTGTTGCTTGCACTGGTGCTCAGCATTCAAACGACCCTTAAGAGCGTTCCTTGACATAGGTCCCCTCTCCGCTCCACAGTGGCCGCTGCTGCTGTTCCTTCCTTGGCGTTCAGCTTGGTGAAGGCCTCTGTCCCGATTTTTAGGAAAACAATAGCTCCGGGATGCAATTTCACACTTGACCAGTAGGTGCCGCCATCAACCACACGATTTTAAAATTGGGCTCCTAGAGACGTTTCCATCAATTCCTTTTGTTTCTTGATTATGCAAATGGATAAAGATAATATCTAATTTTATAAGCCTGTACTTGCTACGGATAAAGCAGGGATGTGTTCCTAGGTCAGGTTCAAATCTATGATTTTAAAGGATCATGCGTATTTGAATGTATTAGAAGAAAAAAATTGGTTAGAAGGTAGGAAGTGTAGTGTCTGCTGAGCACCGTGTGCTCCACACCTGACACGTCGGGGTTAGAAAGACAGATGAGAATTTGGCTTGGTGGTAAGAATCCATTATCCGTGGGAAGAGACAAGTGAAAAGAGACACGAGCCATGTAGGTGTAAGTCCTAACAATACTGTGAAAAAATACGGGGAATTGAGCAGGTAAATCTCTGTGGGTTCACGGCAATCTTTATTTAAGAAGTAAAGTTTGAGCTACATACAAAGGATCAACAGGTGAAGAAGATGAGGATGGCCGTTCTGAGAACAAGCGAAGTCAGAAAGGAAGAACAAAGCCATCTGAGTTCGAGCAGAAGTTCTAGCACCGTGGCCCAGAGGTAGAGAATGGCACAGGAAGGAGCTGAGGGTGTGAAAGAGGAAAAAATAGTATTGGGGGGAACAAATGATGACATTTCTTACATGACAAAGACATTTGGACGTTGCCCTTGGGGAACCTTGGGACCTTGGGGTCATTTATTTTTAAGAAGATAACTCTAGAGGCAGCACGCAGGATGTACACAAGAAGATGGCAATTCAAGTCAAGGACAATTCACAGGCACTTAGTGTGAGAGAAGATGAAGGATTGAATTCCAGCAGTGACTGGGGGATAGGAAGGAGAAACTATAATTGAAATGTATTTGGGGGTTAGGTTTCACGAGAGTGAACACAGGTTGATCCTGAGGAGGGTTAATGCAGAAAGCTAATAGTCCAGGAAGATTCCGAGATTGGTAATGTAGGAGGCTGAGCACAGGAGCTCACCATCAGCTAAAATTTTCTAAGAAGAGTTAAAACCAGTTATTTTGGAAGTAAAGGGTGGGGTAGTGAATTCAGCCTTATGTGTGTTGAATTTGAGACACCTATAAAACATTTAGGTACGCACATCGAGTTCTAAATTTGAGAGTGGTTAAGCTAGGAGATAGAGACCTTGGAATTATCCTAACACAAATTTTATGATCTGTATTTTATACGCGAGTAACTTGATCTGCTAGGATGATGAAATATTAATAAACATAGGTGAGTTTACCTGTAACAGTTAAAGCACTGTTTTCTTTCAGTCGCCAAAATGAATTTCCTTTGATTTTGGTCAGTTTATTTGAGGTCGACATTTATCAGATACCTCCCAGGTGGCAGACACTGTTCTAGGCATCCTAGCTGCAAAAATGAGCAGTTGTCAACAGCCTCAGATCTCATGTAGGACACAGATATGCAAACATAAGCCAGTGCACACTGCAGCAGTCACTAAGTGCCGGTTGATTTAAATGCTGCGTCTTTTTCTTTTTGGAAATTTTCATGACAAATTATGAGTGTAAAGGAGGGAAGTCTGAATTATTTGTTGAGTCTTCATTAAGTGCCTTCTAGGTGTAAAGTATCCTACGGGATTCCAAGTAGGATGTGAAAAATAAATAGAGATGGTTCTTGCCTTCAAATGAGTTTATAGTTTAGAATGTTGGACATACATAAGCAATGCAACAAAATATAAACTATCGGAGTTTCAGCTATCCAATTTTAAACATAGGTATTATAAGGCTACCTTAAGTGTGGGGTTGTTTAAATTGTTAATTGTGAATTGATTCAGGCATTCATTTACCTTGAGGTATTAGATAGGTTAATTAACTACCATGACTCATTTCTCAAATTATAACATGAAGACTAATTTCCCTTACCTTCTGCCTCTAAGATGTTAATTAATACACTTTAGCACTGCACCATTTCCATATCTTAGGAACATTTATACATGGAACAGCGCCGAATCTTGGTGACTGACACTACTTGGCTCGGCTGGGATTGTTATCACAAGCTAGTGGGAGAGATTTGTCCAAATTTCCCTTAAGTGCTATTCCACAGGACTAGTGCTCTTGAGTGAGGCAGAGAGGTAACGTGAATCATGCATATGCTAATTGTAATAAATAATGAAAATATTTAGACACAGTGAGGTTTGAACTTGAACTTTATGAATAAATTTTGATTAGTATGCAGTACAAGCTGTATACCCTGCTTTTGTTCTTACTCTTAAAAGGCAGTCATTACTTAATGATGCTTTGAAATTTTGCAGCTGTCTGCTCATCTCTCCACTTCTACTTTTCTGTCTTGGAGCAAGGAAGTCTCACAGCCCTGGCCTCTAAATATCACCATGTCTGTCTTCACGGGGACCTTGATTCATATGTGGAAACACTGGTAGAGACGCCCCTATGTTAGTTTCATCTGCGTGACAACAGGTGCCATCTATAGCTGAAATGAACCCAATGCCGAGGACCATCTCTGAGCACAGGTGCTGCTGCCTAGAGCTCAACTATGTAATAACCCTGCCTCAGTGGGTGTTGAAAGGAAACCCTCTGTAGCAAGAATGGCTTCTGTTTTATACTGACACTATTCTTGCATGGGCACCCCTGCATTTTCAATAAGAGATGAAGTAGAGTTTATGGAAGATTTGGAAAAGGTCGTTCAGGAGACAGGGCTCTGGGATACAAGGACGTGTTACTTGATGAGGGCATCAGTAAGCCCTCTCTTTTCCAATAGATCCAGGTATGTTGTATCTAAACTGAAAAGACAGAGACAGAAACAATCTCGAAGATGTCCCACGAGGTGTTGACTATGAAGGCAGCAGCTCTCTCCTCTCTCTTCTCTCTGAGCCCAGGAGCCAACTACAGGGAAGGCAGGATGAGTGCAGTGGCAGTGGCAGGGTGTAGTGGCTTCCCTGGGAATGACAATTAGAATAAACGAAAACGAAGGGTAGTTTTAAAGCAAGGGAAAGTGACGCTATGTGCACCTTTTAAAAGTTTGCTTGCGTGCAGCGTTTCCCCACTTTGTTCAGTCCTTTAAGATCTATCTCTTCAGGGGTTCCTTTTGGGTTTTCTCTGTACAGGCAGCGTCGAAGTGTCAGGGTATGCTAGTCACCGTGCTAAAATAATTGTTCCCGGAAAATAAAATTAAAAGACTGTGCAGTCAAGTAGCGAAGGTAGTACAATAAATAGAGGATTGCAACCTGGTATAGGTTCTGCGATAATTAAGCACAGCCGACAGTAAGGAAAAGGGAGGGAGGAAAGCCTCGCGATGTAGGTCCTTCGGACGAACGAGGCTGCTGTGTCTCACCGCTTCACCTTGACGGGGCAAGTCGTCCTGCGCCACTTTGACCTGCCTGCTCTCGGGCAGGGGTGCATGCCCCGAGAGTGTGCTCACCAACAGTCAATCTGTGTTCGGGCAGACCGAGACATGCTACGGCCAAACTCGTGCTGTGAATCCACTGCAGACGGGGCTGGGAGGAGAAGCATTAATAAGAGAACTTGATTCTCAGAGGAGGATTCCTTGTGCTTCCTTCTGCGGCCGCCCTGGCCCCAGTGAACTGATGATGGAGAAGCCCATCTGCCTCCCAGAGCTGAGGCTTCACTGGGAAGGCTCTGCCTTTCCGTCTGAATGGGTCACTTCTCCCTTTTTCCCTCCATCTCCACTTTCAATCCTTTTTCTATTGCCCACAACTGAAGCTTTGAGCCTCCATAAATCATAAGACTTTTACTTTATGGAAGAACATTTTTGACAAATTAATTCATGATTTTTTTTCCCCTAGCGATTACTTCAACCTACGCATGCCCTCGTCATGCCCAAACCCGTGGTGCCGTTAGAACCTCTTGAGCTGGTCTCTTGCCCTGTCTGCTTCTGATTTCTGACCTTCCGTTTCACTGCTCTGCCTCAGTTTCCCGCCTCCATCTCTCTGATCCTTCAAAAGCCGTGAAAGCAAGAAAACTGCCCTCCTCTCCCCTCATCAGGTTCAGGGAAGAAAACTCTGCCATGACTCACTCTCAATATACAAACCTCCTTTTAATAAAAACACCTGACCTCAGTCCCCCAGTTGCTTAGTTGGTCATTCATTCATCCCTGTTTATGGCCAATAGAAGAGCCCAGAAATACAATAGTTTGTGCCATGAAAGTATACAAGCAAATAAATGCAATTTATAATTATGCCCAAGTCTCACATCACGCTTAGCTCAACATTTTACACGTTTTACTAATCACTTCTGGCCCTGCTGAAAAATTTCCACTGACATTTAGCAAGACACTCCAAAAGCACTGAAAAAATCTCTAAATAAACTAAGAATTGGGAGTCTATCCAGTTCAAGGTTCTGTTTCTTCTTCCAAAAGAATGGGCTACTAACATGAACAGGTTTCGGCCCTAAGAGATGAAATAAAATAATTATGTTCTACTTAATAGTCTAGTTAATAAGAATTTTTGTTTCCCACACGTTAGAACATGAAACTGCATGACATCAGATGTGAGAATTCACACTTCTCACGAAGTCAAAGAGCAATACAATTTCTAGTGCTGAAGTGCTGTTTGCAAAGTTTATTGGCCGCCCAATTTTTACACTTTCCATAGAAAAGCATAAACTACAGAGTTTAACTTTTGTCATTAAATATCATTAAAAATCTTCTTAGTTGACTTGATCTTTTGCATGCTGGGAAGTGTGGCCCCGAGTTGTATACTTAGCACTGGCGTCTCTGAGTCCAAAGCCAACCTCCTGGGCTTCTCGTCAACACAAGACTAGTGCAGAGATCCTGAGGGTCTGAAGACCTAGAAGACCCAGAAGTCTTCAGTGTACGCAGGTGCAAAACAAGACTGTGGAACTTAGAAGTCCTTCTCATCCTGCATGCACCGAAGACTAGTCTTGGCTTCACAGCTGCTGCTGGGTGTGGAGCCCTGGAGCTCAGCTGGGCCTTGTTACCTACCCCTCCCTAGGCTTGGGAAGAACCAACCTCCTCCACGATAGTTGCCTGACAGCCACGGAGTCTTTAGGGCTGGTTTGCAGCTCCCCACACCTGTGCCGCAGCCTCTCTGTCTGTCCCTCATTATGGCCTGAGTCTTTTCCCAGCCACCCTCATGCCACCAGCCCCCAGCCCCTTCGTCTGTCAGGCTGTGAGTCCCCAAAAGGCAGCACAGGTAGCAGAAATTACTACAGTGTGAACCAAAAGACTTGAGTTCAAACCCCAGCCTCGTCACTAACTCCCTGTGAAAAATGGGGCAGGTTACTCAGCTTTTCAGAGCATCAATGCAGCATCTGTAATATAGAAATAATAATAGCAGTGTTTCTCATCATTGTGACAATTAACGTCAAGTTAGAAAATATATGTGGAAAACTGTACAGCCTACAAAAGGTGAAGTGACACAAGAATACATTATTACTGAATTCCTCCCTTGGTCAAGAATGAATTTACTTCCCTCGAGCCACCAATACACATTTCCTTCCACATGGTAAGAGTTCTGTCCAAGACCAGCCAGGGCAACATACCAAGACCCCATCTTTACAGAAATTAAAAAATAAATAAACAAATTAGCTGGGTGTGGTAGTGCACGCCTGCAACCCCAGCCGAGGCAGGAGGATCCCTTGAGCCCAGGAGTTGGAGGTTGCAGTGAGCTATGATGACGCCACTGCACCCCAGCCTGGGTGACAGTGAGAACCTACCTTTAAAAAATAAAAAAAAAATAAAAAAAGAAAAGCTCTGTGTGAGGGAGGGGATGATGGTTAAGGATCTGGACTTAGTGGTCACACAATTTTGATTTTAAACCTGAACCACATCGCTAATTTATTACAATGCATTGGGCAAGTCATTTAACTTCTGCAAGCCTCAGCGTCCTTTCTTATAAAATTGGGATAGTAATAGCAATTGTATGATTATGGTGAGAGCTTAATTCAATAATAAAACACTAAATAGTGCTTAGAACACGGTGAGGACTCAATTAAAATAGCCTATAGTTGTATAGCCTAGTATTGTATAACAGGAAGCTGTGTTTCCATCCTGTTACACTGTTAATGTCTGTCTACTGCATACAGATTGTAAGCACCTTGAGTACGAAGGCCATAATTTTCTTATATTTGTGACTCTATCTCCTAGCACGTGAGACTTAACAGTTCAAGTGCCAGAACATGTTGAATGAATCAGTGAACAAATGTTGCTAAATGCTACTAAGCAAATAACGTGTGAAGAGATGTATCAAAATTCTTATTGATAAAATGTCAGCAAGTTTTATCACAGTTATGAGTTTGACCCATAAGTAGATATAAAAAAGCTTAAGAATATGGACCAAAGAAAAGACACAAGTGCAGGTGACCGACATAGATACTATTAATGCACCTTATTTTTGGTGTAAAAAATTAGCCAAGTATCCCTGCATTAAATATCTTTGTTGTTGTCATTCTCCTACCTTCTAATTAATCGCTGTCTGCAGAGTCAGAATGATCACTGTGTGAAGCTAACAGATTACTGGCTAGTAACCTTGAACACACCCTGAGAAAATCTGAATTAACAACTAATTTGTTAGAGATTATAGTCAGTTCCCTTTTGTAACAACCTGGATGGAACCAGAGATCGTTCTTCTAAGCGAAGTATCACAGGAATGGCTAAACAAACACCACATGTACTCACTATTAAATTGGAACTAATCAATCAAGACCCCTGTGCACATACGGTAGTAAAACTCCACAGAAACCAAATAGGTGGGAGAGGGGAGGAGGGGACAGGTAAATTTAACACCTGACAGGTACAGTGCACGCTACCTTGGTGATGGGCACACTCACAGCTTTGACTCAAACTGTATAAATCATGTAATCAAAACGTTTGTACCCCTGTAATATTCTGAAATTAAAAAAAAAAACTTTATTAAAGTGTCTTAAAGATGCACAGATAAATATGTGGAGGAAGCAAAAAAAATAAAAATATAAAAACAAAGATATAATATGAATATAACACTGTGTCTTTTATCTCATTTGATGACGAAGTAATAGTAAATTAAGGTAAAGTGATAGGAGATTTTCTGAAGGAACAACTTGTGAAATAAAATTACAAGAGAAAGAACATATGAAGAAATACCACAAAGGTAATAAACTATAACTTTAAAAGACACAATTACATTACCAAATGAGTGTCGCCCGACCTTCTGAGAGATGTGTCCCATAATGACTTTCTGTTATTACTCAGGGCCTGCGTGAGACCATCGTTTACACCTCAGGGGAGATTAAGACCCTAAGAACCCTTGTTTTCGTGTGTTTACCTGATTCTTCCCTTTCGGTGCATTTTGAGAGATTAGAACAAAATAAAAAATAAAAAAAAAAGAGAAAGAAATTGTGTATATAAAGGGAAGAAACAAAACCGAGTCTCTTTAATCGCGCCTTTTCTGCGGTTGCAAATCCTTGGCCGCATCAGGGGCCAGTCTGAAAGAGCTGCCCGCTTCCACGAAACATTCCCTCTGTCCCGCCAGGAGCTCCACTTGCTGTGGACCCACCCTGCTGAGCACCACCTGAATCTTACTAAAGCAGTTCACCGTCTCCCATGTTCCGTGGTAGTTTAGGTGCATGTTTTATCTCGTCTTCCAGAATGTAATATTCTGTTTGTCACTGTGTCTATAACAGCGCTTTGAGCTTGTGGTTAAAACGTCTCCAGTAAGTATCCGCTGAATGAACAAACTGGTAACATATGAAATATTATCAGGGGACGCCTTGGAGAGGAGATCCTTGTATTTGGAGCCAAATGACTCCCACTCCAGTGAGCTGTTTTCTGGGTGCACCAAGGGGAAGTTCAAAAGCTAATGTGGAGAAAGCGGTTCTTGAAGCATGCACTTATCCTGGGTGGGCAGGAAGAATGAGACCAGAAAGGTGGTCTTAGCCTGTTGACTGTGGTCACTGCCTGCATGCTAAATGCTTCGGCTTCCTGTCCATTAGGGATAAAATTAGTCCACGCAATGTTTATCTAACATATGGCATTGGTTTTGGTTTCCAAATTATGTTTTTTTTTTCAATCAACTATGAATCAATTTCTACTATATGCAGCACTGGGGATAAAAAAATGACCTTAATTGTTGGCACCTGTTAATTTCAAGTAGTGCCCTAAGGTTGTATTTCCTACTAAAACTAACATTTTTGGACTCAGTGTTTATGTTTACCTAAACGTCCCCAAGCATCAGTTGATAGGCCTTTGATTGAATTATTATTATTATTTTTTTTTTTTGCAGAAAAAAATCAGCGGGAGGGACTCGTGCACTTCCCAAAGGAAATTAAGAGATCTGAATATGGATGTGGAAGCTTTCACCCACTCCTTTTATTTCCGATTCTTATTTACTCAGCATAATGCCATCTTTTTGCTCATAATAGCCTCAATCAGCACTCTTTGCTGCTTCAAGGTCAGGACTGCCTGCCGAGACTGTCTTGCAATTCAATAACAAGCCGCAAGGGGGGTGCGCAAAATTAAATGGACACAGATTGCTTTCTCTGTATCTCCATTTAATAAGCATCCCTTCTAAACAAGCCACGCAGAAGTATCTTTTTCAGGACCCAAAAGAAATGGAATTTACTCATTATTATCCTAGATGCTAAAGAACTGATCATAATGATAATAACTATTATTTAAAAAAAAAAAATCTCAGTGATAGCCTAATCAATCCCCAAGGCGAATTCACTAACAGACAAAAGTTTTCTGATCCGTCAGTCAATTCAGACCAGCCTTTAAAACTTTAATCTACTAGGAGATAGGCCAGTATTGCATCTCCTTAACAGGGTACAACATTATGAAGAAGTCTGGTTTTATTTAACTTCGCGTTTCCCAGACAGACACGAGTCGACAAATTGTGAATCAGACCCATGATCAGACTTAGAATCAGCCCTGTGAGATTTTCAAAAAAATGTTTACATGATATTTAACATTTCCATGCATATTTATAAATGAAAGTCTAAAATAATGTAAATGCTATCTATATATTTAATCTTCCTGGATATATATATATATGTGTATATATATATATATTTCTGAGTCCTTATTCTCTTTCAGGTGGCATTATTAGTATATAACAACGATATAACAATAATCACTTCTTACGAGAAGTAAAGTATAACCAGTCATCACACGAGTACTTCTTGGCTGCATATTTTGGTAATTCCACCTGTCAGAATTGCATCTGATAAAGACACAACAAAACCATCAAATAGTAAAATACGAATACCACTAAATGTGCTGGTTGCTTTGTGATGTGGACATCAGCTAGCCGGGGGATATACATCCACATCCGCACACACCGTACACATCATCATCCTGCTTACATTTTATATCCATTGCTTTCATAGAGAACAGAAATCAACGGTAGTATTCATGTGCAATCAGCAAAAATTTTGAATGACGTGTAATTTTGAGCTAATGTTCTCATCATCTGTGTATTTTGGCCACTGTTCAACTCTGGAGGCCAGTAGTTTCATGGATCTTCTATGATCCACTAATATTTATTGGGCTCCTCCTACGTGCCAGACACTAATGTAGGGCTTTTGGATCCAAAGTTGAGAAAGCACAGTTCCCACTTCACATTCAAGTTAGAGAGAGAGAGATCGGTAAAATGTGTTACATTTAGACAAGCTCTAGGGTAGACTGATATGCTGTGTGCCCAAGGAGCACAGGAGAGGAGCACTTACCTAGTGCCAGGGACAAACTAGAATTAAATAATGTCCCAAGGGAGGATTTAGTGGAAGACACGGTATTTAAATAACATTCCTAGCTCAGTCTTTCCCACTACGTGAGGATTTTATCTGTCACCATGGCGAACTGAAATGACAAGGTCACAGCTAGGATTTGAACTTGACCTGTTTTGCCTAAGTGTACAAACTGATAGAAAATCTACAACGGGTTTGCTTAGTCGGAACATGACATCCGACTAAGGAACAGCCACCCTCTCATTTCTGTTTTTCCAGAATGAGCAATTTTGCCAGTGACTCTCGTGCCACCTCCAAAGCCAAAGACTCGCAGGAGTTGGAATTTTCACAGGGCCAGTGAGTAACTTCCTTATTTATTTTTCCTCTTCTACGAACTGTTCTGTGTGAAAACTGGCGGATGCGCTTAAGTACCAACACATATTCAGGGTCTTTTTTTTTTTTTTTTTTCTGTTTTGGATCTATGCAAGAAATATAGCTTCTACTTTCAAATTTGGAAATATATGAAGTAAGATCTTTAACTTTTCATTGCCTTTCATACTGTACGTCCTGCCTTACTGTTTGCGGGCAGTGAGGAGCGTTCGGGCATCTGGGTGTACATGGGGGTGCTCTCTCGCCTGGTGGGCTGACGTGGTTGGTTCCCTCAAGCCACCTGGAACTCTGACACCTCTCACCCAGGCTGTCCGTCAGGCTTGTCCTTGGGGTTTTCCCAGGTCCTGTTCTCTGGCTTGGTCGGCTAAGACTGCGACTGGCCTCCTGAAACCCGTGTCCAGTGGTGTTTGCTGTCTTATTCCAGCCGCAGGTACTCACAAGCCTCTGCTGTAAACCCCTGGTGGTTTTCTGTCCCCTGCAGGAGGCTCAGGTTTTGGAGACCTCCCTGGTGACTCTCAGAAATTTTAATAGCTAAGCATGAAAACATGGACTTTGCATCTGACACTTTTAAGTTTCTCCTTTCGTGAACTTGGTCCCATTTTTAGATTGAAATCTGGTTCTGGTTTTGAACTCTGTTTCCAGGGTGGAGGATATCTTGTCTTTCACTTAGGAAGTAAATGAGAGAGTGAATGTCTTTGCAAAATGATATCTGGCATATACACAGACACACATACCTACCAGTTTTTTCTGTAAATATATTTGAAATAGATGAATGCATGACAGAATCATAACTAAGCTTTACTAAAGAATAAAAAGCATGTGCTTCTAAAAGAGGCTATTCATGGGGAGAAAATATTATATAGTGATTTTTTTTCAAGATCCATATTAATTATATTCCCTAATGATTTGTGAGTGGAAGAAGCAATATTGGTTTAAAATAGCATTTTTGTCCCGATAATGGGCTAACTTAGCCGAAACAAGGCACCACTCTGTGCTTGTAGACCAAGCCTTGACTCTACCAGAGAGCTTATACTTACTACTGTATTTCTGAATGCCACCCTTCCTAAGTCTCTCTCTTTTTGTATGCAAATCTGAGGTCCCTGCCTATATAAAATTAATTAATGCCTAAACTAATAATGGGTTTGAGCATGCACCATATCCTTAGCACTTCCGGAAACTCAAAGAGGATTCTAAAAGAATTCGTTGGCATAAGCAGTTTCTGACAACAGATCTTGAATATTTAAATCCTTTATGAAGAATGACCCTAGCATCACATTTTTCAAGCAATAAAGTAAAAAAAAAAAAATCTTTGTTGTTGCAATAAACTTTTAAAATTTTGGAACAGTGTTACATTTCTGAAACAATTGCGCAGAAGACTACACAGACTTCCAACATACCTCATACCCAACCACCCCTACTATTAACGTCTCAAACTAGTGTTATACAGTTGTCATGATTAATGGACCAGTATTGATACATTTTATTAACGACAATCCATACTGTATTCAGATATTCTTAGTTTTTACCCAGTCTCCTTTGTGTGTTCCAGGATGTTGAATGACATTTAGTCATGGTGTCTCCTTAGGCTCCTCTGAGCTGTGATAGTTTTTTTTTTTTTTTTTCATGACCAACCTGGACACTTTGAGGCATACTGGTCAGGTCTTTTGTAGAATGCCTCTCCTAGCCCAAGATGCTGCTGATGTGTTTCTGGTGATGGTGGAGTAAACAAACCCACTGCACTGCCAGTCATACAAAAGTCTGACACGTAACAGTTATGCATGGCAAGTTATACTTGATCATGTTGATAAATGGACATGTTATTGGTTTACATATTTATTGTACTATATGGTTCATCATAATTTTAGAGTGCTTTACTTCTACATATTCAAAAGAAAAAAAGTTAAAACTGTGAAAAATCCCCAGGCAGGTCCTCTAGGACATATCCGGAAGGCAGAAGAAGGCGTCGTTATCACAGAGATGACAACTCCATGCCTGTCACTGCCCCTGAAGTGGGACAAGATGTGGAGGTGGAAGACGGTGGATATGAGTGATCCTGACCCTGTGTAGGCCTCGGCTAATTTCTGTGTTTGCATGTTAGTTTTTTTTTTTTTTTTTTTTTGAGACAGAGTCTTACTCTGTTGCCCAGGCTGTAGAGTGCCGTGGCATCAGCCTAGCTCACAGCAACCTCAAACTCCTGGGCTCAAGCGATCCTTCTGCCTCAGCCTCCCGAGTAGCTGGGACT
>CAUYRT010025089.1:0-71123 GCA_963574885.1 Lepilemur ruficaudatus | reverse complement strand
GCTGAGGCAGGAGGATCACTTGAGCCCAGGAGTCTGAGGTTGCTGTGAGCTAGGATGACCCCACAGCTCTCTAGCCCAGTCACAGATTTAGACTCTGTATCAAAAAAAAACCAAAAAAAACCAGGTAAAATTAATTTTGGTAATATATAACCAAATTAATTTTGGTTAATATAAAAATAAAAAATTTTATTAATTTTGGTAATATATAAATATAGATATATTTAACTCAATATATCTATAATGTTGTCATTTCAACATGTAATCAATATTTAAATACTTATTAGTAAAATATTTTTCATTCTTTTTCCTTACTATGTCTTTAAAATCTAGTGGTTTTTTTTTTTTTACACTCCTAGCCCAACTTAACTCAAATGCTAAATTTTCATTGGCAATATTTGATCTATATTTAGATTTCATAAAATTTACAGTTGAAAAAAGTAGCTTCACGTTTCCAAGTTATTTCAAGGATACTTAAAAGTGAACCAAGTATCAGTTTTTAAATGTAAATTTAGATTCATTAGAGTTAAGTGAAATTTAAAATTCAGTCCCTCAGTCTCAGTAGCCAGATTTCAAATGCCCAATGGCCATGGGTGGTCAGTAGCTAAATGCTCCTGTCACACTGTGTCATGAGGGCTGTGATGTCAGCTTACTGACCACTGAATCCTTTACGCTGTGTGAGCACATAGTAGGTGTTCAATAAACACTTATTTAGGAATGCATAGACGGATGAGTTGATGAGCAAATGGAGCGAATGAACAAATGAATAGTTATTATCATCCCAATTTGATAGATACAGAAGCTGAGATTCAGAAAAGTAAAATAACTAGGCCAAATGCCTACAGCTACTGAGTGGCAAGGAGGGAATCCAAAGCCAGGTCTGACTCATTCCAAATCTACTGGCTGCCAGAAACATATGTGGGGATAGGAGAGGAAGACCGAAGCCGGGCCATGGAGCCAAGTGTCATCAGGGTGTCCGCAGTGCCATGCCAGCCCCCCACGAGCCCCTCACCCACCTCCCTCCCCGACCTGCTGTGCCAGCTCCCCCGCCAGCCAAGCTCCAGGGATGCTCCAGGAGCCCAGAGGATGAAAGGCTGGTAGGGGCAGGTGACGCCATGGACACGGTGACAGCCGGACAGACCAAGCACAAGGGCAAAGCCCCGGGCACAGGAAACGGGCACCGGCAGCACAGACAGAGCCCTCGTTTGTCTTGAAATCTGCAAGACTGACCTCATATCTGGTCACAAGTCCTGGGGCTGGCCCAAACTCTGAGCGACAAGCCAAGGGGAAACTCTAGTTTCAGTCACAGGACTTCAGAGCTGGAAAGAGTTGGAGGGATCATCTCATCCCAAACATTCATTTTGTAGGTTAGGAGGCCCAGGAAAGGCAAGGTCTTGAGTAAGGTCGCACAGTGGGTCTCTGTAGTAGAAAAGGCCACGTCTCAGTTCTTCCACTGCTGATGATACCACTATTTCCTTTCTCTAATGATGCAAGGTCAGGATTCTCTTCCAGCCCCCACCAATCCTCCAGCTATGCGAATAATCCTGGACCCCGATGTGTCCAGGGGAGGTGGCCACCATGCTAGGAGTTTCAGCCGGTTCCCCTTTGAGGTTTTGCTGATGCTTCTGTCTGCCCTAAACACCTTTCCTCCCTTGGTCTTCCACCCGCACAGCCTCAGCCTGGCTGAGTAACACCTGCCCTTTCAGGCCAGGCTCAAATGCCACTGTTTCAGTGACACATCCTCCTAGTCCCCTGAACTTGTACATTGCCTCTTGCCCTCGTTCCACGAGGTTCTCCATGGGGCTGTTGGACAAGGGAGGAAAGGGGGTGGCTTTAGGGAACCATGGGAGTTGTGACACCCAAGGCAGAGAGGAAGTTACAGAAATTAAGACTGGGAAGAAAGATTGGGGCCGGATGGGCGAGTGGGCCAGGCTGTAAACAGCTGGACAGTGAGGACGCAGGGGCCCTGCTCTAGCTGCACAAGTGGACGTAGGCAATCTGCTCTTATAACAGGGACATTTCTCTCGGGGCCTCACTTGATCCCATTTTCACGAGGAGATGGGAAATATCATTTAAAACATGACCCCTGCCCTCCCAGAGCGTCAACTCTAGTAGAGGAGAGTCATTCATTCATTCATTCATTCAGCAATGCTAATTGAGACTTTTACCTAGTGCTGGGCACTGTTAGGCACTGAGGGTAAAAACAGGTTGGTAAGAGTCTCTGTCTCTGTCTGTCTGTCTGTCTGTCTCTCTCTCTCTGAGCATGTGTTTGCAGAGAAAAATGAGTAGACAAGTAGTTATTAATTCTTGCAGTGTGCCGAGCACTGCTGCACCTGCTAGGGCTACAACTGTGCACAAGGCAAGTACGTTCCTATCTCGGGAAGCTCCTGTTCTAGTGAAAGAAGACCAATATTAAGTCATGACTCGGTTGACAAGTGCAGCGCATTTTATGACGGGCAAGTGGGAGGCACTCTGGGAACGTGCAGGAAGGAACCCCTCTTGATCGGGCACCTCCAGGATGAGGTGACACCCCAGCTACCCATCAAAGCCGAGTTGGAGTTGGCCAGATTTTAGATGATGCGAAATACAAGGCGCAGGGTCCTTTGGGAGCATGTTGGAAGGGCACTCAGCTCTGGCGGAGTTGAAAAGAAGACCTCCTGGAGGAAGTGGCATCACATGATCACCTACCCCGATGTGCAATTATAGAAGGGAATAGATACAGGGGACAATGGGAACCTGTAACAGAGGATCTGCTTTCCTGAGCAGGTGAGGTTCAATTAAGATCTGAAATGTAAACAGCAGCTAGCTGGTGAGAAGTGGAAGACATCAAGCTTTCCCAGCAAAGGCACCTGCATGTGCAAAGGCCCTGGGGTGGCAGTGAGTATGGTTCTCTGAGAACTGTTCTCCTCTCCAAGCCCTCTGATGACGATTTCTGGGTCCAAACCAGCTGTGAGGCCAAAGAGGGGGTGCTAGGAGGACACTCGGGTGTTTGCTGTGCTCGGCCTGCGGGCCTTTCTGGGCTCCAACATGCTTCTCCCTCAGACCGAATCCTGCACAGAGACTGCCTAAAGAAACTAGAAATCACTGAATTTAGTATCATCCTCCCCTTTTCTGAAGTGAGGTGGAGACTCAGAGAAAGTGATCAGTGTCACATGTTACTTCCTTACTTACTAGGTACGGCCACTGTGCTAAACACTTTGCTGTTCGACATGAAGAAGAGACAGTCATTGGTCTCATGTATAAGACGAAAAAAACTGAGGCGAGCCAAGGTGATCTTATCTGAGATCACACAGCTGGAAATTCCCAGAGTTTTGAAACCCAAGTAGGTGACCCCAGAGCCTATGTTGCTGTGCAGTGGGACTCTGGCAGAACTTGGCCCCAGCCCAGTTTCTCTTGCACGCAGCCGCCTGCCTCCACCATTACGACAGTAACTCAGCCTGGCATCCACCTTTTGGGAGGCCTCCCCATCCCTGTACCAGGACTGGCCGACTTCAGGCAGGTCTACCCCTAGCATTTCAGGGCATGAAGCTCGAGTACAAATGGAGGCCCCCATGGCTCCAGCTCTCCTGCCTCCTCTTCTGGCCGCTTCTCTTCCCACAAGGAAGGTGGTTGCATACGGTGCTTACACATCTCATCCCACATGACCGTGCTCTGGCCACACCCCCTGATGCCTTCCCAGCAAACAGCAACTTGGCCACCCTTAGGGGTGTGCAGCCTGCTTTTGGGGGAGAGACCCCTGGCAGAGGCCTAGGAAGGTAGCTGTGGGCCATAGAGCTGGAAATTGAGACCTTGGGTGCCCAGAATGTGATCTGGAAGTGAAGGCCGCAGGCTAGGGGTAACTGTCCTCCTGGTCCCACAGACTCCTCATAGCACAGGGACAGTGCAGCCAGAGGAGGGGCTGGGCAGTCCCAGCAGCTCCAATGTGAGGGAAACCCTAACTGCAGACAGCCCTGGGGTTTCTGCTGGGTCCCCTGTCTGCCTCTGTAAGCTGGCTTTCCAACGGGGCTGATTGACACATATTCTCTGTGCCCCTGAGCAGACACACAGCCCATGCCCGCCCCTCCATCCGGGCCTTTCTCTGATTACCGGATAGTGACTTCCCCCTCCCACCCCAAAAATCACCCCATCCCCACCTCAGGCTGTGCCCCGACTTGTGCGAACCACAGACCTGTGTGCTGTGCTGAGGCGGGATGAGTCAGGGGCAGAACTCAAGGTGTGAGCCTGGGAGGCTGCTCAAAGCAGGAAAGAGGAAGCTCTGTGGCCCTAGAGAGGGAATGAATCAGGCAGGAGTGGCTCTTGTTCCAGGTCTGGCCTCTCCTCAGCAAACTGTAGAGGCAGGGGACGTGGAAGAGGGACCCAGCCACCTCTGGTAGTGGGTCACATGGTGTTCAGGAAGCTGCATTTCCAGGAGAATGAGTAGATATCATCTCTAGCATTGCTAAGACTGCAGTTTGCTTACGGGGAGAATGTGGGAAGGTTCTGTGTGTGTGCATGTGTATGTGTATGTGCACACGTGTGTACCTACATGCCTGTGTCTGATGTGGACACATCTATACATGTGTCTGTGCATTTGTGCCTGTGTGTACAGTATCCTGTCGCCGTGTGTGAACTTGCAGCTGCTCTGCCTGTGGGTCCATCTGTGCGTCTTTGCCTCTGCTGCTCACTGTGTGTTTGAGAGCAGCAAGCACGGGGCCCCCAGGCTGGCCCCTGCCAACCGGCTCCACTGCCTACAGTCTTAAGCACTAATTGTGAGGCCAGAGAGGACGGGCACTGCTTCTGATTTTTCCACTACTGTGAGGACGGAGCAGACACTCAAGACGCATTTGGTGAATGAATATCTCAGAGAGGCCCCTGCTTGAACCAGCTCCCCGAGAAGCTCCAGAAGTCCCAAGGAGGGGGCCCAGGGTGGGAGAAGAGCTCCAGCCAGGTTGACCCACTCCTAGCTCCAGATCTTTCCAGCCCTAAGAGGTTTTTGCTCGGTGTCTCTCTGCCCTCATCAGAAGTCAAGAAGCTAAAGCTGTGAGCTCTGCCGTAATTTTGCTGTGTGATCTCGGGTGAGTCCCTTCCCTCTCTGGACCTCGGTTTCCCTCCCCATTAAAAGAGCAGGCTGGATTTACAGACAACAAAGGGCACATCCAGTCTCAGCATGGTGTGGTTTTTGCCTTCAGGTCCTTTATTCAGTGGCCCCAGCCCATCTAGACATTGGATCAATTTAATTGCCACTCTCAGGTCCTTGTCCCACTCCTTGTACAACTTCTCCTGGTCCCAGCTCAGGCAGCAAGCGGAGGTCCCAACCAGGTTGTCCTTTGGGTCTTCATGCTATTGCTGCCCTTTGGTAAACCCCAGGCATTATAATTGAGATCACCTTTGCTAAAAACAGGCTGGTGGACATTTATAGGCTTGGGAAGGGAACATCTTGGGAAAATGGTGATGAAAAATGCAGTCCTCTAACACCCTGACTCTCTGGGCTTCTGGGGAAGGAAGCATTCTGTGAGCCGACTTTTCCAGGGAGCTGGGCTGGGGAGGAGCCAGGGGAGAGGTGGTGCTGATTAATGCACTAGACTTTTCTTTTGTTTTAACCATTTCAGTGGGAACCTTCTCTGGCTCTACTAGGTGCTTTGCTGTCTTCTCAAACAAGAAGCGCAGCATGATTTCATCTTTACTTGATGACTCAGGACCATTATAAAAACACTGATGATTGAATTGAGTTTTCACACAGAGGTGTCCTCAAGGGCTGTGAAGACACAAGGACTGTGCAGAAAGTTTCCAGCCATTATTAATATAACGAGGATGGATTCATGGCTGGATGCTTTCCGCACAGCCCTTGTATGTTAGGATATTTGCCCCTCACTGAAAGGCGTGGCTTTTCTTTTTTGTGTTTTATCTTCTCTTATTGACAGGGTCAGCTGTCACCTATTCCAGGGGCTCCTCTCTCTCTCTTCTTTACAACAGTGAATCTGTTAGATAACTACAGGTCTGCATGAGGCATGAAATGGATGTGTCACCCCTGAGCAAAGTGCTCTCCGATGAGTAAAATATATGGTGGCGTCTATTGTGGCTACTCAGAAGACTTTTTGCCTCCAGAGCTTATTAGCTGTGTGACACTGAGCAAGATCTTTCTGTGGCTCAGTTTTCAGATCTATAAAATGGGACTAAGGATAGTATCTGTTTCATAAGGTTATTACAGCTAAACATAAGATTATATGCAACTAAAGCACTTAACACACTGGCGCTGACAATAGTAGCTATTCAATATATGTTACTTCTTTTATTCTTAGCTATTATTCTTGTCTGGGTTTTGGATCAGTGACATTGCTAGATAGGTACCTGAGTTTTATACAAGTGAAATGACTCATTTTCAAAGAATGCTTTGAGCTACAAAAAATAGAAAATTCAACTAACAGTGGCTTAAACAAATGTTTGTTTTTATTATACTATGAGAAACACACAGGCAGATAGCTGATGGTATCTGTTCAGTGGCTCAGTGATATCAAAACTGGTATCACTGCAATGCGTTTGGCTTCTGCCTCTGGTCACAACATAGCTGCTGCAACTCCAGAGATCACATTCACTTCCAAGGCAGGAAGAGAGAGATAGGGTAATGATGGCTATATCTACTTTCCCAGAAGCCCCTTATGCTGCCACTCTCAGCTGATTGTCCCTATGTTTCACAGTCTAGAATCGGATCCCATGGTCACCACCAGCTGCAAGGAATCACGTAAAACAAGAAACAAGGGTGTCATGATCAGCTTAGACCACGATCACATCTCTCCTGGGACTAAACACACTGTGTCTCCCTGCCCACATTCCCCATCCAGGATGCTGTCAGTGAGAAAGGGAAATGAATATTGGATTAGCAGCTAACATTGTTTACCCTGTAACTATCATCATTCTTTTTCTTCTTATTGTTTTTTTTTAGTCTTAATAGGGAAATTTTGATTGCAAGTGACAGAAACCCAAATCAGACTGGCTTACGCAAAAATAAATAGATAAAGGAATGATAGACAGAAAAAGGAACAAAAGAAGGAAAGGAAATAATGAAAGAAACAAACTGACTCATATCCCTGACAAGTTCAGCAATAGTTTGTGTTTGTGCTTCAGTATAAGGCCACACGTGCAAAAAACACTGGAAGGAGATGGCCCTTCTCTACATGTTGGCTGTTTTCCTTTGTATTTGCTTACTTATCAGGTAGGTCATTCTCACCTGATGGTCCCTGGGAGCTCTAAGCTCACATTCTCCCCGGCTCTTGTCCAGCGAAAAAAAGAGTGAGTCATTTCTCTGTCACTACAAGCAGAAGTCCCAGGAAGAACACTGATGGTCTGGGATTGGGTCACAGGCTCATCCCTGAGCCAATCACCGTGACCATAGGGAATCCAGTGCCCTGAACGCAGTGTACAGCCAGGTGTCATGCCCAACTCTGGAACATGGGTTCGGTCAGCTGTCTCAGGCTAGCGTGGGCTAGAGCTCTCATGAAAATCAGGGGCAGAACCAGAGGAAGGAGGAAGGGATGCAGAGCAGGCACAGAGCTTTGCAGTTTTCAAAGTACACTATTCCACACAGACAGCTGAGAATTAGGAAAAGCAAGGATTCTGGTCTCATTTTGCAGCGGGCAAAACTGTCTCAGCAAGGTGAAATAATATGCTCAGTCATTCAGCTCACACGTGGTTGGAACGAGTCCCCATGCCTCTGGGCTCCCAGTGTTCCCTTACGCCACAGCCTGAGCTGACTGACAGCTGGGCAACCCAAGGATTGTCCAGGTGCCATGCAGCCAGGGCACAAACTAGCCTGAGGGAACTAGAAGAGACCACTGGTTCCACATTGTCCTTTATAGAGCACCTCTGCCTCCACTTGTCCTGTTAGAACTTCATACCCTAAGAAGAAAGCAGTCCCAGAAGTCAGGGAAGCCTTTATTTGAGTCCATCCCTAACCCACTGGCTGAACCTAAGAAATGTTTCTTTTCTAGACCTCAGTTTCCCCATCTGTAAAAGGAGATAGTTGGACTCAGTGATCTCCAAGACACTTCTAGCCCCAGCTTGGCCATTGTCTCAGGTTCCAAGATTTCTCCACCTCTTGCGGTAGCTTCAGATTTCTTGCCCCGGGGAAGAGCTAGGACAAGTTGCTACAGTTCTGTTGGCTCTGCTCAGCGGGGAGGCTTACCTAACCCCAGCAACCTGAGCAGAGCCCTGAGAACAAAAGGGGAGAGGACCTGAAGAGGGAGGGATTGGGTGAGTCTACCTTTCCCTTGCTCAGCGACTTTAACCCCTTCCTTCCCTCCCCAGCAGCAGGAGGGCAGGCAGGGTTTCAGGGCAGGGGTTACGCATGGTCTTCCAGAAACTGCTTTTCCACGAAAGCCAACTCCCCACAAGGGAGGCTTCCCTGGGAGCGGCCACAGTTGGAGATGCCATTTTTCCCTAGGCCAGGCTCAAGGCGTCAGAGCTGGAAAGGAGCCAGCAGCGAGCCCCATTCCATCCTTTTGCCGGTCAGGAAGCTGAGGCCTAGAGACGGGAAGGGAGTTGTCCAAGATCACACAGCTCCAGGCTCGCAGGAAGGGGTCTGGACTAGCACAGTGCCAGACACACGGATGAATAAAATGGGTTGCATGGCATGAACCGACGCCTCCCCATCCAGTGCCCCTTCCTCTCTGTGTACTCGATTGCCTTTTGCAATTCTTAAATCAAAGTTTCCATCCTCGAATTAGAAGCAGATTGTTGAGGCCTGTCCATAAATTCCTCACTTGAACCTGTGGTGACTAATTCTCTCAGGAGTGTGGGATCAAACCCACCATGGCTATTAAAAATTTAATATTAAGCCCCAGTGCCCCGGGGCTGTGTTTTCTCATTAGCCCTAGAACAGGGCGAAGCCTCCCAGTCAGCCAGGCCGGGCCAAGAATGCTAGGCTTGGAGTCCCTTCCCTGAGAAGCTCTCGGGGGCAGCCACATTCCCCTCTGGGGAAATTCTGGGGGGACCTTCTGAACAAGGAATGTCTTTGTCCTGCACGAGCCCGGATCACAGACAAAACAGGGGACCCCCTCAGCAGAGAGAAGTCTGGATAAACACCCACACTTGCAGCAAGGTCCCCACCCCCTAACATTGCCCACATATACCCAGTATTGCACCCTGAGAGTAAAACAGTTTCCAGGTATCCCCAAGGCCTCTGTGTGTGACCACAGGGAAAGAAATAGGAAGGGGAGGAGATCTGGTCTGTTGACAAATTTTAAGCAGTATGCCTATTTTTGACCTGGGAAAGCAGCCAGAGCACATCAAAATTGGGAGCCTGGGCTTCTGTGGCCAGTGGGGGGCAGAGGCCCAGTTAGGGGTTCTGGTGGCCTGGGGAGAACTGCAGGTGACGTGGCTTCCTGCTCACTCACCTGTTGGGCTTGATTACTAGTGGCACTGATAGACTATCAGACAGTGTGTGGCTTGTGACCCCAGGAATACCCTCTTGGCACAGCTGCCTGCCCTCCCTGTGAGGTCCCTGAGGGAGACACAAGCTCCAGGGACGATTCAGTGACAATTACCAGTGTCACTCTGTGCCTGGCATTGTGCTAGGCACTAAGTAAAGTGACAAATAAAACCCATGTGGTTCCTGCCCTCAAAGACGATGACAGGTGAGAATTACAGAGATTGTCCTATTATCATTTCAAATGTGCCTAAACCCCAAAGTTGAGCTCTTTGGCAAACCAACACCCCACAGGATCTCTGAGCCATGTTTACAATTCATCAGACTTGTCCTAACCGCATCCCACATACCTCTGCCTCCGTCACCAGCACATGCAGCCCAGCAGCGAGTGCTTGCGGCTGTACCTCCAAAACATACGCCCCAGATTTGACCACCTCTTCCAGCCTCGCCCCACACCCGATCACCATCTTTTCTCCCCTGGGTGACTATTCTTCCTGCAGACTGTTCTCTAAGGAGCAGCCAGGGTGATTTGCCCGAAGACCTGAGTCATTCTCCTGAAACTCTCCATGGACTTCCTATGGCCCTTAGCGGGAAACTCACACTCTCCACCATGGCCCCTGGACAAGACCTTCACCGTCCGTCTCCTGCCCACAGGACATCCTCCCCCACACCCTGCCCCTCATGCACAAGCCTCCCCCGGCCCTGGAAGATGACATTCTTGTTCCTTTCTTTGGGCCTCCACTGTTGCTGCTCCTTCTCGCGATGCTGGTCTCCAGCTTCGCATCACTCAGGTCTCAACTCAAAAGTCACCTCCTCAAAGAGGCCCTCCTTGGACAGCCTAACAAAGCGCCCACATCACTCATTCCACGTCACATTCCCTTATTGTTAGCTTCATAGCACTTATCAATAACAGGAATTATCCTGTGTATTTTGTGCATGTTTATTACCTGTCCATCTCCCTCTGCTGTGTTCCTCGAGGGCGGTGTTTCTGTCTTATTTCCTTACCGCTATCTACCTAGCACCCAGGGTTCAGTGCCCAGTAGGGTCTCCAAAAATCTTTGTGGGCTCATTAAATGGATAGCACAATGCTCAGACATGAAACGTCCGTGTTAGAAAGGAACGCAGAGCTTGAAGCCACCTACTCATTTGTTAGATGGGCAAGTGAAGCTCCAAAGAGGCACTGGGACTTGCTCAAAGCCACACACTCCCTTCATTCGTTCATTTATATAAGCTGATCCACGCAGGATAAGAAAGAGACAGCCTCGTGAAGATTCAAGGGAGGAGCAGCTAGTGCAAATGGCCTGAGGCAGACCTTTACAGGAAAGCAGGCAAGAGGTAAGTGGGACTAGAAAACACCAAGGAGGAGAGAGGGTGAGGTGAGGTGGCCAGGCAGGCAGAAGCCAGGCTGTGCATACGAACCTTGGATTTTATTCCCCTGAACCAGGGGATGTGAATTGCTCTGCCCATTTGTGTAGGATGCTCAGAGAGCATGGGACCTGGGACACTAGTTGGGCACCCACGAGAAACCCAGAGTGAAGATCCCATGGTTGAGCCAGTCCCATGGGGTGTGTTTGCCAGGACATCAGAGGCACTACAGGCAGCAGCAGCTGCCTGCCTGAGCTCCATTCTGCGTGAGCACTGCACCCGGAGCCCGCCCAGTTAGTGCAAGCGCAGTACTCACTGTGCAGTTACGGCCGCCGCTGCCGACTAACCACATGCCAAATTGCTGAACAGTTAGTTACTCATGCTACAGGCTCTGGACCAATTAAGTGAGCAAAGAGGGTGGTTAATGAGGAGTAAACAATCCAAATGCCCATAATTACACCGAGGCTTTGCTCTAATGCTCCTAAGCCAGGGGGAGGGGGTGGGGCGGCAGGGAACATGGGGTCCCCTGTTCTTTGTCCTATACGGTTTGTCCCACTGAAAGCTCTTCCACCCAGTCCACCCTGTCCCGTACCCTGTTACAGCTGTCTGCTAATGTCTTTTTCATTTTTCCCTTCTCTTTTTGGTGGAGGAAGGCGTGTGTGCCAGGTTCTAAGCACTGGGATTACAACAGAACAAAGCGAAGTCTCTGCTCTTGTGGAACTGGCATTTTAAAGCCAAATAATCAACAGGTGAGACAATAGCTGTATGTGAATCAGTTGCTAATATAATACGTGCTATGAAGGTCACTGGTGCAGGGGAAGGGGATAGAGAGCTACTGGGGGTGGGTGCTCATTCATATAGTGTGTCTAGAGAAGGCCTTTTTGATAAGGTGACATTTGAACAGAGACTTCTCTGAAGGGAGTCGGGGGCCATCCATGCAGATACTCGGGGAAGGGTATTTCACCCAAAGGGAATGGCAAGCACGAAGGCCCTGAGACGGATGCTTCTAGGGGTAGACCAGTGTGGCTGGAGAAGGGTGAGTAACATTTTAGGACTATTTGGGGTTATACAGCTACAGGGAAGGACAGGGGCAGATTCCAAGTAGGAAGAACAGCATGTTGGAAAGCCTCAGGAGAGAGACAAGTGCTTTCTGTTTTTCAAAGTGTTTTACCTTATTTGATCCTCAGAACAATGCTATAAGGGTCAGAAGGATAGATTTCTTTTTCTGTTTGACAGCTGAAGACCTGAAGCTCTAGAATGTCTAACAGTTGAGCCAGGATCACACAGGAATATTCTGATTCAAGAGCAGAAATCTGTGGTCTGCACTAACCTTTCAGGTCGGATCAGAGGCTCATTTCTCTTGACACCGTGCCATTGTGAGCTTCCAAAACAAGATCAGCTCTCAGGCAAGCCTCGGAACGGGTTACAAAGTTCAGAGCAGAGCCAAGTAGAGCCGAGTTGCCAAGCATGATATAGAAATATCTGTGGTGAGTTGGCGTTGAAAATTAGCACACCCCACAACGGCTGTAGTAATTCTAACCGTACAGCCAGAAAACGTAGCTCTCTCGTCTTTTGGAGAAACCTTCATAGAAACACTGAAAGTTAGAATCATGCTCATGTCAGATTGTAACTTAGTATTTCTGGAATGAAATCCTTCTAAAATATATGCCTTTCAGAATTCCTCCAAGAGCTTCCCACGGAGTTCCGGATAAAAAGAACAATCTAAACGTCAATTCAATAGATTAAATCAAAAATACCATCCAGAATACCAGATTTCCCAGCAAGGGACACTTATAACAGATTTTGCAAAAGTTTACACAACGTTTCCTCAAGACCTGCCGTGGTGTGGCATTGGACTCCACACTGTCCAAGCCTACTAAATTCCAGATGTTATTGTCATTGTCAATTTCACTATTCGATTTCTATTTTGTTTGATTTCTAGTTCTTGTTACATCAAGCAAAAGTGACTAGATAGATTGTCACCAAAACTGGAGGGAATGTTGGCAAACGTTTTGTATAAAGTATAGGCTGTATAGGAAACAAAATTTATTTTTCAGGGATTAAGTGGGAGGCATCTCAAATTGTGGTGGGGTCGTTAGACGCTGGAGGGGTTGCTGATCAAGAGAGACATGCTCTCGAGAAGCTGTAGAAAGAGACACCACAAGGAGGGATTTAAAATTTAAGTCACACATTGCAAGTCACAAGGATAGACACTGTGAATTCCGGGCACTGATTTGCGAGGGAGCTGGTTCTGACAAGGGCCACTCCATGCAGCACAATCAAGGCAACCATGACTTAATCATGTCAATGACACTGGCAGGCAGCCCTGGGACCACACCTCAAATGGGCTTGTGCAGCGGTTCCCAAGCCTTTTGGTCTCAGGACCCCTTCACACTCTGGTTTTATTAGAAATGAAAACTGAGAAGAGCACTTTAATTATTTATGCAGTGGTTTATTTGAAAAATAACAGTAAACCCATCACATCTTCACATAAAATATTCTTATGAAAAACATTTTCAGAGTTAGAAAATAATGAGGAAAGTGGCATTGTTTCACATTCGTGCAAATCTCTTCGACAGACACCTGGATTTTCTTATGTGCTTGCTGTGATAGCACAAGCATGCAGCCTCTGGAAAACTCCACCGAGCACTGGTGAGAGAATGAGAGCAAAAAGGCAAACATGTTCTCGGTGTTATCATGGAAATTATTTTGGCCTCATGGACCGTGCACAAAGGTTATGAGAATCCCCAGGGGTCCCCCTGACCACTCCATGAGAGCCGTTGGTATAGTGGTTGAAGCCAAGCTGTTGGGAGCTTTGGGCATGTCATTAAACCTCTTCGAGCCTCTGTCTTGCCTATACAATATGCATAGCAAGAATTGCCCTCATAAGGCTTTTGTGGCAATAAAATGACTTAATGTGAATAAAGTGCCTGAAACATAGTAACAGCTCAATGAACACTGGCTGTTGTTAAAAGCTGAGCCCAGGAGTCCAGTGTTCCCCCAGTACAGAGCACAGTGAAGGCACACGAGGCATCTTCCACGATAAATGAAGGCACACACAGGCGATTCTTTCATGTGAGAAGACTCTCCAGCCTTCCCTGCGACAAGAAAAAGTTAACTTTCTTGCCCCTACTAAATAAGCTAAACAGATCAGAGAGGCCAAGTGACTCATCAAAGTCACTTAGCAGGTCCCGCTTGCAGCTGCTGCCATAGCTGAGAATGGCCTTCCTCCACCCCCACCCCCACCCCACGCCCTACTTTCTACACCTGAAGTCATCCGAGCACACTTGGAAGGGGGATCCCACAGTATCGATCGTGTCCAGATGTGAAATGTACCCCACGTGCAGCCTCATGGGCCAGACCAGGTCTACAGAAGACCTCCTCTTAGGATATCTGCGCTCTCTCCTCCCTCTGTCGTGCCATCTAGAAAGCACTTCTGGATTACAGTTGCATATGAACTTGCTTGCTTATTCACTGCCTCCCCACCTAAGCCCAGGGGCTTTCTCAGCCCTTCTTGTTCCAGTGGTTGCAATGCCAGGGATTGCATAGGAGCCAGGGTCAGGGCTCCATCAATCAAGGTAGGAATAGAAGGTAGGAATAAAATGCTGTCTTTTCATTGACAAAAAGAAAACAAAACAAAAAACAGACAACTTGGACAGATAATTATTAATAATTTGATAATTATAATTAATAATCTAGATAATTATTAATAGATGTTTGGGATAGGAGGAGAGAATGGTAAAATGTCAAAACAGAAAATCGAACAAAGACATAGGGTCTGAACAGTTACAGTGTTTGTCTACCAAGAGTGCTGGTTCAGCTTAGCTGACAAACTGATGACGATGGTGATAATCGCAAGAATGACTCACAGTTGTCAAGAGCTTACACTGTGCCTGGCACTGTGCTAAACACTCTGCATGTATCATCTTATTAAATGCTCGTGATCTGCCAGTCAGCAGATAAGGGTGTCATTTCCATTTTACACATGGGGAAACTGAGTACCTGAGTGACAACTAAGGTCCCATGCGAGTGGCATAGCCGCATCACGGTGGTGTGTCATTCTTGGAAGACCTGGGGAGTGGAATGCAAGCTGGGGAAAGGGGAAGGAGGCAGGGACAGACGGTGGCAGGTTGGGGTGCCCAGCAGGTGAGGAGGGCTGAGCGCAAGTGCTAGAAGTTCAGCGTCTCCAGGGCTGGGCGCAGGTAAGCAAAGGAAAATGCTGCTGATTTCTTATTTCGGGGACCTGGCACGGACTTGGGGAACCAGGCACAGGGCCGGAGCACTCTACATTTTGCAAAAGGAAGTACTGAGGCTCAGAGAGAGAAAGGGGCTTGCCCAAGGTCACACAGCAAGTTGAGCCCAGCCCAGTCCAGAGATTCTGGCACTCCAACAAGGGCCTCTCTTCTGAGTAACAGACTCACGCACTTCTGCCACGAGGGCTCCCCTGTCCCTGGCGCCCTGCGGAGAGGGTGGCGTGGGAAGGAAGCAAAGCGGCATCCTTCACTCCGGGCTTCCCCTCCCAGGGCAGGGAAGAGAGAGCCGAAGGGGCATGACCAAGCCTGCAGCAGCTACCTGGGGGCTCTCTCCCCTGACCCCCACCTCCAGAACAAAGCAAGGTTAATGAGAGCAAATTACAAGGGCTCTGAGAATGGAAGGGGCCCTTTGATGGCCGCAGGGGTGAGCACTGGGATGAGACTGGGCACTCCCTGCTCTCGGTCCTCTTGTGCAACCCCCTCTGCCAGGGAACAAGCTGGCACAGGATGGCGCTCACGGAAGCATCCATTGCTGTGGTCAACTCCGGGGCTCCGGGTTGGGCTTCTCCCCTGAATTTCTCCACTCACTGTTGCCATAAAAATGAGCAGAGTTCCCAGCCATTGCAAATCTTGGGGGGATTTTGGAGAGGAGCTCCAATACACCCACCACCTCTGGAGAACAGATCAGGGCTCTGAGCATTGCTATTCATCACCCCCCTGCTTCTGGTTCACTTATCTCTCTGCAGTGAGGGGCAGATGTAGTAATATTCATGGAAATGTCTTAGTCTGAAGATCTTAGTCCGATGCCAGCACGACTCTAAGGGGCTACCTACCTTAATCCCCACAATAAGCCTATGAGATGGGAATGACCAGACCCCCTTTTAGTGGCTTAGGACAGTGGTTATCAAAGTGCAGTCTTGAACCAGCAGCATCGCATGACCTGGAAATTGGTCATAAATGCAAATTCCCAGGCGCTACTGCCTTAGAGAGTATAGGAACCGTGTCCATGGCTGCACAGCAACAAGCAGCAGCTCAGGGATGCCCTGGGACCCACACTCCTGCCCACTGGTCCTGGTCGCCTGTGTCCACAGCACCCCCCTACCCACGGCCCTTCTACGGGGGTCCGGCGAGTGACCATGTGTGGGAGAGGCTGAACGGAATTTAAAAGGACAGCGCATTCACTGCCACACTCTTTGTAATTAGAAAAGATCAGAAACAGTTCAAAGGTCCACCAGCCTTGGGCTGGTTAAATAAACTATAGGGTGTCCACGTAATGCAACAGTTTTTTATAAAAAGAGTGGGAAAGATTTTTCTAATACACATGCTATGTAATGGTCTCCACAGTTGAGAGACTTTACTATTAAGTAGTAAAAAGCAAAGCTCAGAAGACTAAGTATAGGAAACCACCGTATGTGCAAAAAAGGAGAAATATTAACACACACACACACACGCACACACACACACACGCACATGCACGCCCTTGGAAGAGAGTTAAAAGTACTGGCAGCACAGAGACTTCCTGGAGGTGACTTCGGGAAGGGTTATAAGGGGGCTTCTTATATGGGCTTTGGTGACTTTTGTATGAATTGCATGCTCAAATGACAGACAGAGTACAAATATAACTTAAAAAAAGAAGAAAGAGGAGGGAAGGGGAGGACCAGGAGGAATCCTGGGGCTTACAAAATGCCAGGCACTGGGCTAAATTCTTTACTTGCATTATCTCTGTTAATCTCCTCAAAAACCCTTTGAGGTTGTTACTATTACTATGGTCATTTTGTGGACCTGGAAACAGAGCCACAGAAAGGTTAAGTGACTTTCTCTGAGCCACAGAGCTAGTTAATGGCAGAGCTGGGATTTGAACCAACATACATGTGATTCCAGAGCCCAAGCTCTAAATCACTATGTTATTTTATATTAGGTCATTAACTATGAAATATCTGATTTCTAATCAAAAGTTTAGTTTATTATATTTCGAACAAGAAGCAGTACAATTAATCAAAGTATGCGCCTAAACCATCCACACAGTTTCGCCATCTTAATGGTGGTTTGTTTATGGCAGCAGCGAAGAAAGAAGCCTGGAGAGCGAGTGGTGATGAAATCACAGAAGGCGTTTCCCACAGCTTGGTGAGAAGTGAATATTTTTCCTTGCAAGAAGGGGTCCAAAGCGTGGAAGAAGTGGTAGTCAGTTGGTGCACGGTCTGGTGAATATGATGGATGACAGAGAGTTTCCAAGTCCAGCTGCTGTAGTTTGAACAACGCTGTTTGTGCAACACGTGGTCAAGCATTGTCTTGCAATAGGACTGGCCTGTCTCTATGGACCAATCTTGGCTGCTTCGTTGCAAGCATCCTCATCGTTTCGTCCTATTGGTGGCAGTAGACATCCGATGTAATCGACTGACCAGGTTTCACGAAGCCATAGCGAATAATACCAGCGCTGGACTACCAAACAGACACCATTAGCTTTTTTTGATGAATATTCTGTTTTGGACTATGTTTTGGCACTTCATCTTTATCCAACCATTGAGCCAAATGCTTGTGATTGTCAGAAATAATCCACTTTTCATCACACATAGCAATACAGTGTAGAAATGGTTCGCTTTTATGTCATGACAGCAAAGAAAGGCAAACTTTGAGACGATTTCTCTTCTGACGCTCATTCAATTCTCAGGTCGCCCACATGGCTCATATTCAAGATTAAAATCGCCAGAATGGAACTTCTCAAACCATCGCTGTACTGTGTGTTCATTAGCTACATCTTTCCCAAACACTCCATTGATATTTTGAGCTGTGTGCGCTGCATTGGTTCCACGGTGGAACTCATATTAAAAAATAACATGAACTTTTTGACTTATCCATGGTTTCACAAAAATTGCTCTTAAAAAAATTTCAAAGATAATCACAAGCCAAAAGTGCATTTGAAAGAATGAGGTTGTACCTTCACAATTAAAAAAACAAAACAAAACAAAATAAGAAGTGTCAAAGTGAAATGTCAAAGATATCAACTATCAAACTTAGTATGTAAGGAAATTGGACATTTCATACTTAATAATCAGATATATGTATATATGTGTGTGTGTGTATATGAGTTCATTTAATTCTCCCAACTCCCCATTGGAAGAAGCAATGGTTTTTCCCTTTATGAACAAGGAAACAGAGGCCCAAAGAGGTTATGTTACTTGCCCAGGGTGACACAGCCAAAGCATGGCCAGCCAGGAAGAGAATCCCTAGAAAGGATGTTGTGTTCTGTAGCCCGAAGTTCCCACTAGAAGAGAATCCTTCTCAATAAGCTAGAGGTGAGCGACTGTAGTTCCCATGTTTATAAAGGCAGGAACAGTGTCCATCGTGCTGGCCGCGTCCCTAGTTCCTGGCTCAGTATCTGGGGTATGCTGAGCTCCTGAAAATTTGGAAGGAAGAGAGGGAGTGCGGAAGACCATTGTTGACCGGGCATCACCCCTGGAGGAGGCTTTGTAAATCAGCTGGGCCAGACGGACAAACTGGAGCCTGGAGATGGGGAGGGACTTACTTAAACTGGCCCAGGAAGGAGTTCCGAGGGGACTGGATATAGAGGCAGATAATGTTTTCAATGACCTACTTACCTTGGGAATTGTCATGATTTTCTTCTATTCCCCTAACAGGGATGGAAGGGGACAGGAATTGGCAATTTTGATTAGAGTGAGAGGAAACATTCTTCCCAAAGTTAAGTTCAGTGAGGAGAAGGGTCTTTTCGCAGCTGTTGGGGTAACAGGGAGTGGGTGTAAGCACGAAGCCAGAAAGGAGGCGGCTGAGATGCAGACAGTGGAGAAAACCCAGTGGAATAGAAATCAGGGGACCTGAGTTCCAGACCCAGCTTTGCTTCTTACTAGTTGGGTGGTGTGAACAAGCCACTTTACCGCTCTGACCCTCAGTATCTTCATCTATAAATAGCAGGGTTATTGTGGGACTCAAATGAGAATGCATAAGAAAGCATGCATAAATTAAATGTTAATATGGGGAGTTATTAAAGACACATGACAGTCCTGGTAACAAACAGTACATGCTGGACAACTTGCCTGTCACCAACAGCTATTCTCTTAATTCTAAATGTAGTGTGGAGCTGAATCCAGGCAGGCCTCCCTCACTTATTAAAGAGGAATTAACTGTCTTGGCTCCTTGTAAGGATTTGCTGACCTCCCTTCCCTCAGGGCAGCACTTACTGCATTCCTTGTTAGGTGTCTGCCTCCCTCACTAACAGCTAATTGAGGGCAGTGACCAGGCAGCAGTCACTATTTAATCCTTAAGCCTAGAACACAGTGGAAGAGAGGGACTAGGGGAAGGAGAGATGGATGCATGCATGCAAGGTGGATGCATCAATGGACGGATGAATGGTTGAATATTTTCAGAACCCAGAGCAAATATATATATACATAAATATATATACTTTTTTTTTTTTTGAGACGGAGTCTTGCTCCATTGCCGGGGCTAGAGTGCCTTGGTATCAGCTTAGCTCACACCAACTTCAAACTCCTGGGCTCAGGCGATCCTCCTGCCTCAGCCTCCCGAGCAGCTGGGACTACAGGCATGCGCCACCACACCCCGCTAATTTTTTTTTTCTATTTTTTGTTGCCTGACTAATTTCTTTCTATTTTTAGTAGAGATGGGCTCTTGCTCTTACTGAGACTGGTCTCAAAATCCTGACCTCAAACAATCCTCCCACCTCATTCTCCCAGAGTGCTAGGATTACAGGCACAGCCACCATGCCTGGCTGGAAATATATCAATAATTGTAATTCTGATAAGTTAACACTTCTTAGAGGAGGTACATTTGGACTGAGATTTAAAGAGCGGGCAAGATTTCAGCGGGTCAGATGAAGAGGTTAGAGAGGAGGATGGTGTCTGGGGAGGTGATAACAGCGTGAGTTAAGGCACAGGGCAGGAAAGCTCAAGGAACCAGGCAAGCATGGTCAGCGGTCTGGGGTCGATGAGCACAAACAGGTCTGTGGCCCGAGATGCCGTTGGAAAGGCAGGTTGGAGCTGGGCTGTGGCAGGCCTTGAAAGTTGAGCAAAAGTGTCTGGGCTCCTCCATCCTGGAGGCAATGGGGCGCCACGGGTGGTGTCGTAAGAGAGGAGTGAACTGCTCTGCCCTGTGCTTGCCGGCGGTGTGTGAAGGGGCCGGCACGGGGCCAACGCCTGGCTCTGGGAGGAGACCTCGCCACCTCCTGCTCTGCTGGGCCTTCCTGAAGAGCTGCTTGGGACCAGGGTTTGCTGCAGGAGGCTGGGGATCCTCCAGCTTCCAGGCCTGCCTGCTGCGCATAAGCCCACCCAGCACGACTTACTTTCTGCATTGCCCAAAGCACCCTCAACAGGACTCCCCTAATTGTCAGGAAATGCCTTGGCTCTGGGTTCAAGTCCTGACTCCTCCATAGGACTTGGGCTAGTCCCCACTGCTCTCTCTCAGGCCCTGCATTGCAAGAACTTCAGGAAGTCCCATTCACACAGGATACAGTGAAATGATGCACCCAGAGGTGTGCAACCCAGCGCACCTGCCTCTGATCTTAGTATCCCTGGCTGTGCAAAAAGGAGAACAAAGGTGGTGTGGATCACCTGTGAGGACCATGCCAGGTCTCACTTACAGCGTTGTGAGCGAGCACAGGGCTTTGGGAGGAGTCAGGGAGCCCAGTGCCAGAGACAGTGGTAGAGAAGGTCTAGGGGCTCGAGGATGGCCAGACCCCAAAGCAGCAGTAACTTCTTCCCCCAGAGTCAGGCCTGGATTTGCATCCATGACCCATCCCTACTCCTCTTTCCAACTGTGTACAGTCTCACCTCTCTAAGCAGGTTTTCCACACGAATAAACCCAGGAAAAGAAGATATATCCCATAGGGTTGCTGTCAGCGTTACAGGAAGTTATGCATGTCAAACACTTAGCAGAGCCTATTCCAAAAGAACAGTTCAATATACTGTAGATTCATCATTATTTTTGTTTTATTTTGTGAAACAATTTAAATGTATCTGCCCTTGGGCAGTCTCACCTTGACCGACCTCAAGGTCACAGTAAGGCCCCTCCAGGCGTGGCCCCAGAGAGGAACTCAGCTGTCCACTTGAGAAAAGCTCAAAAGGGGGTCCTGGGGTGTGAGAAAAAGAGGAACAGGACACCTCCCTCCCCAAAACTGAATGACCCCAACCTTCTGATGAACTCGTTCCTCTAAAGGTAGACATGGCTACCCCAGGAATTTGGCCAAAGCTTAAGTTAAAGAAATGAATCTGTAATCATGAAATTTCAGGTAGGACAACACACATATGAGTTGTCTTCCTGGCCCCCAAGCTCAGTCTCTGTAGGTGGCATATATGGCACCTGTCCTTGGGCTAGCCTCAGCTCAACTTTCCATGGAAAGATGAGAAGCAGCCAGCAGGGAAGGCTCTGGGCCTGGCTGTTTTGCTGACTCTCAGCTGGAAGCCACTAGCACCCTGCTGAGGAATGGCATCAAGCTCTGCCCCACCTTGCCCCACCCAGGCTGCTGGGACGGAAGGACGGGCCAGGTGTGGGCCTCAGAGGCAGAGAGAGGAGCTCCACCTGGACTCTGGAGACTCCTAGAGTATAAAAACCAGCAAGCAAAACCTACTAGCTATGGCTCCTCAGACTTTTATGTATTTGCAAATGTTATGTGTTTCTTAATTAGAAAAAATAACATTATGTATTGAAAACCAATATCAGAGGCTAACTAATCCCGGCACTTTGGGAGGCTGAGGAGGGAGGATCTCTTGAGGCCAAGAGTTCATGACCAGCCTGAGCTACATCACAACACTTGTCTCTACAAAATAAAAAACAAAAAAAATAACTGGGCATGGTAGCAGCTACTTGGGAGGCTGAGGCTGGAGGATTGCTTGAGCACAGGAATTTGAGGCTACAGTGAGCTATGATTGTGCCACTGCACTCCAGCCTGGGTGACAGGCTGAGACCCTGTCTCAAGAGCAAGACCCTGTCTCTTAAAAAAAAAAAATGTACAGAAAACTCCCATAAATCTTGGACCTAGATTCACCATTTGTTTATATCTTGCCCCATTTTCTTTACCATTTCCTTCCCTCCCTATATATACACAAACACATACGCATGTTTTTATCTGAACCATTTGAGAACAAGTCAAAACAGTACCCTTCAATGCTTCAGGGTGTATTTCCTAAAGAAAGAACATTTCCTGACACAATCACAGGGCAATGATCAAAATCAGGAAATTTAACTTTGGTGCAATATTATTATTGAATTCATGGCCCGTATTTAAATTTCCTCATCATCCTGATCATTGACTATCTGCCCACCCCCACCCCAGAACCAGCAATTATTTTTCCTCATCACTCCTGTGCCCAGGCAGTGCTCCCTCCCGCCCCAGGGAATCTTGGATGAGGCCTTTAATCCTTTCTCCCCACCTCCCGACCTGGGAACTCAGGCGGACACCGAGCCTTTGCCTCCAGCATGCCCGGATGGGTACGTGGGTGGCTGGCCGCCCGAGGCACACTCATCCGCCCTCAGTAATGGCAGCCTTGAACTTCAGGGCTCAAGGGATCCTCCCAGCTCAGCCTCCCAAGCAGCTGGGACCACAGGTGCACGCCACCACACCCAGCTAAGGAAGTTTTAAATAAGAGCTCTTCTACCTCTAAAATACTGTCACTTGAGGCACTCCCACTATTGTGCAAGAATGCAGAAGAAAGGACAAAGGAAAGTCACAGCTCCCCTCATCCCAGAGTCTTGTACAAGAAAAGGAAATGGACCCAACGTGGCCAAAACAAAGTTATTATAAGAGAAGTAAGAAGGTTGTGCCTCTAGGACACAGTTATTTGTTTTGTTTTGCTCTAATTTCAGATATAATTTGATGTATTTGCATCTGACAGAACAAATTAACTGAGTGTTTTGAGACGTGGCTACTTATTTATCTGTAAGAGTGCTAGCAAGCTCAGGCGTTGAGCAGGTTTTCGGCTGTCGCAACCCACGCACGGTTGGCTCCTTTGCCCTGGTGTGAGCTGGGCCAGTTCAGCTAGTGGCAGGGAGTAGGGGAAAGGACAAGCCCCACAAGGACCCTCTGGAGCTTGGCTTGACCTTCAAACTGTGGTTGCGATGTCATCCTCACACTTAAAGGGATTGTGAAACATCATTGCAAAGTGGCCAGGGTTCACTTACTCCATAAATACGTTTTAATAATAAGCACCTGCTCCGTGCCAGGCACCATGCAAGGGCCTAGGAACACAGCAGTGCTCAGAACAGACAAAAACCCCTGCCCTAGGGGAGCTTCCATAATTCCATAACTCACATTATAGCTTTAAAGACTTTTTTAAACCAGGCACAGTGGGGTGTCCCTGCAGTCCCAGCTACTTAGGAGAATGAGGCAGGAGGAGCGCTTGAGCCCAGGAATTTGACGCTGCAGTGAGTTACGATGACGCCACTGCACTCCAGCCCAGGCAACAGAGCAAGACTCTGTCTCAAAAAAATAAGAAATAAAATAAAAAACTATTTGTACTGGCTCAACTATAGAACAAGGGGGCTAAATTAAATTAGCTGGAAAGACGTGAAGAATGGACAGCTCAAACTGGTCATTTTACAAATGAGTAAATGGAGTAACGAGCTTTGCTCAAGGTCAGGCCTTGAAGAACTAATGAAGGGTGGAAAGATTCTAAACCAGGGGCCAGCAGACCTTTTCTCTAAAATATTAGATATTTACTATCTGTCCCTGAAGGCTTTGCCAGCCATAGCGTCTCCGTCACAGCTCCTTGACTTTGCCATTGTAGCGTGAAAACAGCCACAGACAGTATGTGTAACTGAGTGGGTGTGGCTATTTCCAATAAAACAGGAACAGACACAGAAACAGGCATGGGCTGCAATTTGTCAGTCCCTGTTCTAAACTAATAAACTAAAGTGTGCCGCCAGCAGGTGTGGTGCTGTTCCCCACCTGTCTCCATGTCTAGTAATAGCACCTGATTTCCTTCCGATGGCTGCCTGTCTTCCCCGTGTGTGATCTTGGTGGCACTGTCAGTCAAGGTGCCCTGCCCAGCTCTGGTGGGGAGGTGTGGCCGTGACTCAGGCTGGGCCTTCCTATCTTAGCACTTTGTATCTTGATGCAGGGACAAGACGGTTGAAGCTGATCAAACCTGTGTCTCTGGTGACTCTGTTGACAGGTTCCTCCTACCTGGATCCCGACCATTCCCAGGTCTCTACAAGCCTGGTGTCTCAATTCTTCCTTCTATTCTGCAAGCAACTCCAATCCTTCCAGTAAATTTCCTTTCTGCTAAATTACCTGGAGTCAGCCGGGCTTGATGGTGCATGCCTCTAGTCCCAGCTACTCAGGAGGCTGAGGTGAGGGGATTGCTTGAGCCCAGGAGTTCAAGACCAGCCTGGGTAACAGAGTGAGACCCCCCTCCTATGTCCAGAAAAAAAATAATCTAAATTACCTAGAATCAATTTAAGAACCAAAAAATACTTACTGGTCATTGACTTGTAAGGAAAGGTGTGCTATATAATTTCTTTAACAACCGTACCCCCAACAGCTAAAATAGAATTTGATTTCTTAAAATGCAAATTATCCAGACGTTTAAGGATATCTGAGAAATTCCACCTTCCATGGCAGCCAATGTGGTCATACCACGGGGAGCATCCTTATCTCTGACTCTTGGTTCAACCAACACCTTAGCCCTGCCCAGCTCTCCCTCAAGCAAGTCCTTTGCACCCTCTCGGCCTTGTTTTCTCCATCTAGAAAGAGAAGAGAGTGAACAGCGAGAGTGACTCAGTTTCCATCCAGCCCCAGGCTTTTTTCAGGGCCTCCTACTGCGTGCTCAGCTCTGTGCCAGGGTATGAGAGATGGTACACTCACTGCTCCCTGCCTTCAAGGAGCTTGAGGATGAGCTGGGGAGAGATGTCAGGCATCCCACAATCAGTGGTGACATGGGGCTGCCTATGGAGAGTGCCAACAGCCACCGGAGCTCAGAGGAGAGAATGTTGCTGGCGACTGGAAAGGACTTTGGCTGAGTCTTTAGAACAGACAGTTTTCGAATAAGGAAAGAGGAAGGAAAAATGATAGCACTTGGGAGGCCTACTAGGCACCCCTCAATCTAAGCTCCGGAAGCAGTTCCTGGCTTCATTGCCCTCCCTGGAGCGACAGCGGATGAATGAAACAAACCTTGCCGACAGAACTGGGGGGTTTCTGGTCCAGTTTTGCTGGTGACATTATTTGTTGCACGGAGTTTCTCGTAGGTGTTTCTCGTTGTTGACTGCGGGGAGCAGGGTGTGAGCAGCTCTGAGTGTGTGAGTGCGCCTGGTGGAGTCCTGCTGACCTCGCTCATTTTCTGCCTGGCCCAGCTGTCCAAGCACTCTCAGCAGCCCCCCGGGTCCTCCCGCCCCACCCTGCAGAAGGGCAAGATGAAAGGACAGGCACTCAGATTGTGTGGTCCAGCCCCCAGCAGGGGCCTCGATGCAAACTGTTCCTGTGAGGATCAGGCCCCTCGCTGCAGGGGCGGTGGGCAGGGTGGCACAGGGAGGTGGGGGCAGCCCCTATCTCCCACCAGCTTTCTGAAAGCTGTCTGTTCCAAACATGAGCATCGCTTTCCGCTGCACCCAAACCACCCGTGGGACTGGTTATCCCCGGCACACACAGCTCTTTGTGTGCTGCCTGTGTTTGTTTCTTGGCAATTGGACAGTTCTCTGTGGTTCAAGTTTGAGGCCAGCCTGAGGCAAGATGAGATTGGCAGAGGTCAACGTGGGTACTGCGCCTCCCTCCCGCTCTCCTACCCCTAAGGTTAGACCCCCAAACTCCCCCTTTTGTAAGAAACACCCCCACACACAGAATTTCCTCTCCCTGCAGGGTCCCGCTCTTGCCTTTTTCAGATGGCTTATCTGGAAACAAACCTCTTCTAGGGGATGAGATGTTGATAAAACGCGTCTGTTTTAATAGGCGTCCTCTGCAGACACGGCACCCTGACTCCTGAAAGAATGAGGGCTGGAAATTCCAGGCATGTGGCAGGTTCTGAGGGGCCGATTGAAGTATGGCTCCCCTCTGTTCTTGCTGTAATTCTTACATTATTCCATAGCTTGTTGTCTCTCCACGTACACCATCCCCTCTATTCAGTTTCTTTCTTTTTTTTTTTCTTTTTTCAAGACAAGGTTTCACTCTGTCACCTAGGCCAAAGTGCAGTGGCGCAATCATAGCTCTCAGCAACCTCAAACTCCTGGTCTCGAGCAATCCTCCCGCCTCAGCCTTCCAAGTAGCTGGGTCTACAGGTACGCGCCACCATACCCGGCTAATTTTTTAATTCTTTGTAGAGATGGGAGTCTTTCTATGTTTCCCAGGCTAATCTCGAACTCCTAGTCTCAAGGCGTCCTCCTGCCTCGGCCTCCCAAAGTGCTGGGATTACAGGCGTGAGCTACCACGCCTGCTCCCCACCCCCCTACTTTCTATACAGTGGACACTGTGGTGAACTGGCCTAATAGGAATAAGACCCAAGTTCATAGTCTCAGCTCAACTACTCACATGTGGTGCCATCTTCCCCTGTGGGAGAGCCTCAGTTTCCCCATGTGAAGGGATTGCGTTGAGCTATTACCACCAGCCTCACCATTTATGAGCCTGTGGAGGCAGGGAGAGGAAAAACTGGCAGGCTGACCCCAAGGAAAAGTCCTCTGCTTTTTAAGAACTACCCACAAAACTAAGAGACACAAAAGTTCTAGGAAAGCAGGAGACTCTCACACTCTTTGCTTCTCTGCTATCTGGAGTGGCTTCCACAGAGGTAGGGCACTTTACAACCTGCAAGATTGGGTCACTGCACTGTGACCCAGTTCATTGTTAGTTCAACAAATACTTTTGAAGATCTCTAAGGTGCTGGCTCTGCGGATACAAGCAGGAATGAGGTAAGTGGTTTGGAAATAATGTGCTGGGAGAAGGAACAACATATTCAAAAGGACACACGAGTTCCTTGCAGGTAGAACTTGGAATGTAAGGTGGGAGCAAAAAAAAAGAGCCCAGGGTGGAAGGTAAGATGAGGACTATCACTCCCATTTTACAGGGAAACCTTGGGGACAGTGGCTTGTTCAGAGTCACAGAACTTGCTAGAAGGCCAGGACTCGAGTGTCTGAGGGAGGGGCAGGTGACCATTCTACACTGCATGGTTAGAGATCTCCCTGTCTGAGAAGGTGTAATTTGAGACGAGCCTTCCATAATGAGAAGCAGCCAACCTTGGGAAGATCTAGAAGCAGCTTGTGCAAAGGCCCTGAGGCAGGAACCAAATAGCCTACTGGGTGTGTCTGGGGATCAGAAATAAGGTCAATGTCTTGTGATGGTAGGATATGAGGTTGCAGAGGAAAATAGGGATGAATCACGAAGAGCTGTATGAATTTTGTTTCGAGTATAACAAGAAGTCATTGGTAGTTGTTTTTTTTTTTTCCATTTTAAAATGATCAGCTACTCTATCATTGTACCTCTTTGGGGCACCATTCTCTTTGCAATCACTGCAAGTGGAGCACCCGGACGCTGTGCAAGGTGGGGCAGCCCTGGTTTTCCTCCCCAAGCCCCATGCACCTTCCGGCTCTGAGAATCCAGCATGCAGTGACTTTGGGGTAGAAAGAGTCTTCCTCACGGGCTTTGATGATGTCAATCTTATATCACCCTTGAGAAGCCCAAGGGGAGCTCCAGCCCCTGCAGGGTGTCTGCGTTGATCTCTGTAAACATTCCCTTCTCCCAAGCTTTTTCATCGGAGAGGCCGAGCCAAGCGGAGGCAGACGCTCCCTCGTGCTCTCCTCCCTTCCAGCTGACACTCTCTAAGCCACTAAGCCGCTTGTAACTCCATCATCTCAGCGCCCCTTGGAAGGGAGCAGCAACAGATTAAGCGATTCTGGGATCCAGGCGCTGAGGAATTTGGGGCCTCTCGGGTTTCTTGGCAGGAGTAACAGGTACATGCAGAGACTTTTTCAGAACAAGTGAAACTCGTTCCTTCCAGGGGCAGAAAAAGGCATGCTTTGGGCAGAAGACTTCATGAGATGTTATCTCAAGAGACCTGAATGGGAGTCCCAGCAGGGACAGCAGAAGTTGCTAGACCAGGTGGGAAAATGGATGGGGCCAGCAGGAAGCGGTTCAGGTGTAGGGCTGCCTCTGGAACCAGATCTCCTAAGGGTGGCCTCATGGGTTTTCCACTCTCCTAGGACTGGAGGAAGAGAAGAAAGGGGAAGGGATGGGAGGGGAGAGGAGAAGAGATGAGTTACTCACGTTTGAGGCTCTGTCCTCCTCCTCAAGTTGGAGGTCTTGGAGCAAAAAGTCACAGATCTGGAAAGTTACAGCTGCAAGGAATCTTGAGTATCATCCAATCTAACCCTCTTATTTCATGGGTGAAGAAACCAGGCCCCAAAGATAAGTACCTCCCAACGCTGATGAGGAGAGGAGATGGCCTTCTCCTGTGCCAGAGGAGGAAGTTGAAAGCGATGCATTTTGGAGAACATTTTGGCAACATCTGTCAATCTTTTAGACACACAGATTCTTTGATCCAGTGATTCCACTTCTAGGAATTCATCCTGCAGAAATCCTCGTACATGTGTGCAGAGATGTATGTATAAGGCGGTTCTCTGCAGAGGGCTTTGTCAGAGCAAGACACCGCAAGAGAGAGCATAGGGCTTGTGTACCAGCATGTGCAGCATTAAACTGGCCCATCAGTATTATGAAATACTGTACAACCACTGCAAGGAATGGGAAAATACATATCACTACTACGGACAGATTATAAGTGATATTTTATATTTAAAACAAAGCATATACAATGTATGGTATTATCCCATTGGTCTAACAAAAATTATGTATATATGTTTCTGTATTATTTTATTATTCTAATATTTTTATATATAGTATATTTCTAGAAAGATGGACAAGGAATATTAATAGTTAGTTTACCTCATTTTATACCCTTCTGCACAGTTTGAAGTTTTCTGTTTGGTAGATTTTTACCACACGTCTATTACTTTCATTGCAAAAGAAAACCGGAAGCTCAGAGATGGAAGTTGCTTGGCTGGGATCGTGTTGTCTTCCAGTTACCGCCGGAGGCGGGGCCAGGTCACCGGCTCCTCTCTTTGGACGTTAGCACACCGCCTTCTCCTCTGAGCCCAACAGCCAGACTCAGGGCAGGAGGGGGTTCTGCCTCCTGTCTGTCTGTCCGTCCTATGGCTGAGAACTGGGGATGTAAACATGTTTCTCAGGGAACAGGGATAATGACACTTTAGTTTCTGGGTTTTTGCCTCCTTGGACTCTTTTCTGACTGTGCCACTAAGAGTAGGTATCGAGCAAGTCACAAATTCCTTCTCCTTTCTGAGACTCAGTTTCCCCACCTGTATAATGGTGTGGGGGGGGAGGGTGCAGTGAAGCACATGATCCTTTGATGCCTTGAGAAACTTTTGAGTCCAGGCTACTCCTCAAAGTTGGGAAGCGCCGGGCCTGGGTGTGTCCACTCCTTGGGTCAGGCTGCCCCCTGCTGGTCTCTGCAGGTAGCGCTCAGCAAGCTTCCAAGAAAGCGTTCTCAATGGTGGCTGTACTGCCCCGGGGCATCCCTTTGGATGTGTATGGAGGTGTTTGGGGGACACTATTGGCAGTGAGTGGGCAAAGGCTGGAGAAACTCAATGTCCTGCAATGAATTAGACAGCCCTGCACAGCGAAGGATTGTCTCACCTCCTGCATGGCTTTCAAATGAACTAGTGATCTGAGCTTGCAGCCTAACTCCCCTTTACAAACATCAACAAAGTTGCTCGGGTTTTTGTTTGTTGGTGGTTTTTTGTTGTTAGTTTTGCATGCTTTAAGATATACATTAAATTGCAACAACCCTGTAAATCAAGGGACACTTGAACTTAGCTCTGCCCAGAGTTCTACCAAGAGTTGTTCACCACCTCACAAAATCACGTCTCCAGTGCCAATTGTGTGGGGGTCACCTACTCAGCCCACTTATATCTCTTGCGTTTGTAGCCATATCCCTTTGGCAAATGTGTAACTAAAGAGATGTGAGACTTCTTTTAACAGATGGAGAACTAAATATCACTAAATAAGCAAACATGAAGTGCAGAGATTTTATTTCATTTAATTTATAAAGGTTGCTTTAAAATATATTAATATGTTATTGCCACGCTATATATTTTTTAATTTTTAGCACGATAATAAGAAAGCTCTTCTGTAAAAAAAAAAAAATTATGTTCCTATTTATGTATTTTTTGGTTTCCTGTTTTTTTTCATTCTGACTGATACCGTCCCAGACATCTACCATGTAAATTCTCTATGCCTCTTATAGTCTGGGTTTTCTTTTTCTTTTTCCTCAGCCATGCTCTAGCCTTCATCACCTCCTGAAGGATACGGTCTGCAAGCCTTTTGAAGGACCAGAGGCTGAGTGCTCTCCTGGACACGTGGTGAGTTGCTCACGGGCCCCCATGGCAGTAAGTAGCAGCTCCACGTCCTCGGGTGAGTAAAAGCTCGGGATTTTGACCCTACACTTATAGACAAGGCCCAGCTCACTTGTGAGACTCTCACGCCTCTCCTCGTTTTCTCTTTTTCCACACTCTGTAATTTATTTTGCTACGTCATTCCCGCCTCAATTAACATTATTGTCCTTTTTCTGTTATTATACACGCATCAGTCATGTCTGTTCTTTGCCCTAACCCTGCAGTCCCCAACCCCAGTGGTCCGTGGCCTTTTAGGGACTGGGCTGCAGAGCTCGGCAGCCCCCGACCCCCCTCCACCCGTTAGTGGGAAGATTACCCTCGGGGAAACTTAGGTGGGATGGGGGAAGCGCACAGCAGGAGGCAAGCAGCGGATAAGCTGAGCAAAGCTTCACCTGTATCTACAGCCACCAACTGCTCCCCGTCGCCCGCATCACAGCCTGGGCTCCGCTCAGCACTCCCCCCCCACCCCGCTCAGCCCCCCATGCCACGCCCCCACCCCCACACCCTGGGTCCCACCTCCGGCCGGGAAAAATTGTCTTCTGTGAAACCGGTCCCTGGTGGTAAAAAGGTTGGGGACCACTGCCCTAACCCACATCTCAGTTCTTTTTTTCCTCTGTTCAGTTTCCGCGTCTGGAAAATGAGGAGGCTGGACTCAACGACCTCGGTGGGTCCTTTCAGCTCAGATGTTGAGTCGCATCCGCAGCTCTGGGCGCTTTTCTCCCCTGCCCCGCCAGGGGGCGCCCTGACCCTCCTCAGCGGCCGGGCGGGCCAGTGGCCCAAGAAGGCGCTGGGTCCCGCTGGCTCTGGGGGGCCTTCTGGGAAACAGGTTGTAAGGCCTAGCAGGATCCAGGTGTCCCCATCTCTAGGACAGCCTGTTCAGAAGGAGAAAAGGGAAGCGACCTCAGCGTCCCTGAAGATAGGACCGTCTCATCTAGCTCCCCTCTACCGATAGTTAGGTCGGGGAACTGAACCGTAGAAGGGTCAGCGCTTGTCCAGGCTCACAGATCTGTCCTGGAAACCGGATTCCTAACTCCCTGTCCAGGGCGCCTTCGCCTCCTTAGGGTCCCCTTATTTTTCTGTTTCCAGCTGGACACGTTTAACCTTTGCAGTCCTGTAGCCAAAACTAATGCACACACCAGCCAGCCCAGCACAGCCTAACAAAACGGAGGCACCCCTGAGTCCCTTCTCAAAGGGAGCATGCCCTTGAAGACGGCACAACTGATAGAGGACCAGTCAATAAAAGACCAGTCAAGGCAGTGGAGAAAGAGCAGCCTCCTCCCATTTATCGGGAGTGGCAGTTGATGGTGATGGTGATGATGATGATGATGATTACGATGATTAATTGGCTCACTCTGCCAGACACAACAACTCATACATCAGGAACCATTATCACCAGGGTTTTACAGATGAGGAAACAAGCTCAGAGAGCTGGGTCACTGGACTAAATGAGGCTCAATCCAGTTCTGCAGCAGGATTTGGGAGAGAGGGATTTGGGAGAGAGGGATGCTTCATTCTCTGTTCCTTTGACCTGGGCACCTTCATTTCCTCAAGGGCCAGCCAACTCTTCCTTGATTCATGGTAATATAGTGACCAGTAAATGGTCAGTTAAAGGGCCTAGATGATCTCCAAAGGATCCACACCTTCACAAGAAGAGGAATTTCCCAAAGGGAAGGATGCCCACCACTTCAGCCCAGAAGATGATTTTAAGAGAGTTACACATTTGGCATTAATTAACACTGAATTACTTGTAATTCAGTTCCCCTTTGGACTGCCTGATTGTCAAGGAGAAAAGTCTCTAAGATTCTTCCTTTAACAAGAAACAGAGCATTCTTCAAGCATGAGGCACATTCATAACTGCATGTTTTTTCATTGCATTTGTATTTATCTTTAAGATTTATCTCTTTATGGCAAATGATACTGATTTTTCCTCTAGGGTAATGATGTAATTTCTTTTAAATGTTAAGGGGTTTTGTTTGTTTGTTCTTTAAGTGATTTAAAGAGGGGAAGGACAGATGGGAGGAGGAAATGGAAGCACTGCCTTTAAGAATTCTGGATTCTGAGGGCCTCTGTTAACGCATCAATTTTGCTGAAGCCAGCAGGACACGCAGCCATACGCTGTCCTCCCAGGATCCTGGGCTAATTCATGCTTCATGTCTCTTTGATCCTGGCTTTTCCTTGAAACCTCTGAGGAGCTCCCTACATGGAGGTACCCAGATATGGGGGAGAAAGCTCTGGGTTCCTGTTTCCTTGCCCTTTTTCACAGCCTCATCACATGACCAAGTCACCCAACCTGCCTGAACCTCACTAAGTTGGTGGCAGAGCTGTTGCGATAGTCGGCGTTGTACGTTGCATAGGTGATCTGCCCCGCGCTGACCAAGGCACAGGATGACCTCACTCCATCCACAGGGCAAATGTCACATCTTTCACCCTACCTGAAGAAGCACCCGGTCCAAGTCATGATAGCTCCCTGCTTTATTTCCTTCATAGCACACGTTTCTATCTGAAACAGTATTGCTAACTTGTGTGTTTTCTGCTCAGCTAGAATGAAAGGAAGCCCCGGGGGAGCAAGGGCCTTACTCGTGAGACCATAGGATAGTGCCTAACATATTGCAGACACTTGATGAATGGTGCCAAATGAATGAATGATCCAATACTGAAATTTACTTTAATTTATCTCTGTGCAGATTCCTAGAGACTATGAGTGCTGGGTTTGCCTTCCTCAAACAGCCAATACCAAACCGGTCAATCTCTCTTACTCTTCTCCCTCCCATTGTATAGAAGAGAAAACCAGAACACAATTTGATTTTTTTTTGTAAGCTTATATTATTTTTTTGTAAGCTTGTATTATTTTATTAATCTTAATTTAAAATAAGAAGGGAGGGAAACAACCTCTAGGCTCCACACCTAAAGACCCAGCTATGTGGCCCATGGCAACTGAACACACTTCTTGGGCCTGTTTCTCCATCTCTAAAGGGAGCCTTAGAACACCGGCCCAAAATATCACACCAGCATGATGAGCACGATGAGCATGCATGAGCTTTGAAAAGTGCTCTGTGGACTTATGACCTAGAGCAGCAATTTTCTGTGTTGATGAAAATACTCTGGATCTGTTTCTGCTCAATAGGGTAACCACTAGCCCTATGTGGCTATCAAGCACTTGAAATGTTGCTAGCATGATTGAGGAACTACACTTTAAATTTTAATTAATTTAAATTTAAATCTAAACAGTTACTCGTGGGTGGTGGCTACTATCTGGAACAGTGTGATGCTGGAATAATGTTGTGTCCTCCTGTTACACTCATGGTCTCTCATACCCTCCTTTTATGGCACCTTTGACATCTTATAATTTATAATTCATTGAGTGACTATTTAAAGTATCCCTCACTGCACTATAAGCTCCAAAAGCACTAATGCTTTGTCTGCTTAGCCGTGGCTGTGTCTCCAGGGCTTAGCATGGGACCCAGTATAGAGTATATAGTACAGAGTAGATACATCATAAACATTTGGTGGATGAATGAATAAATGTATTGTTAGTGATCGTAGATGGTTGCTTGGCCTGGTACTGATAATGGAGTGGAATAATGAAAAAGGGTCAGACCACAAGACATTAAGTTGAAACAACTCAATTAGTGCTTATAGGAACCGTACATTCCCTGCGTAGAAATGTCTCTGTGTGGACAGGTGTGCATACAAAAGCATAATCGTGTGTTTGCGAAGGTTTGCATTTGTGCAGTCATGTGTAGACACGTATGCCATGTGTCCGTGTGTCAAGAAAATAAGATGGTTAAGACTAAGACACATGCAAAATCACCCAAGAAGGCAGTTTCTAAGTCATTACTTTTTATTTTGAAAGATTTGTCAAACTTTCACACCGTGGCGAGAGTTTGTATGATTAATAAGAAGCAGCTTTTTCATGAAATGCTTGGAGGTGAACGAGTTCTCAGCCTGTGAGATCCGACCATCCCATTGACTTTGAAGTTTCTCTTGATTAATAAAAGGAAAAAGCAGGGCAGGGGGGAAGAGAAAAGGAGGAACATGCTAGAAACCTTATGAAAAGCATCCAAAATGTAGGCAGAAAAAAAACAACCAATTCACCAATTCCACTTTTTCTATGATACAACTTTCCATGTGTCACTCTTGATTTTGGCCTTCCTGGCTGAAACAGCCTCCCAGTCCCTGAAGCCCCTGAGAAGAAGCCTGAATCTCTACAAGTAAGGAGAGGAGAAGCCCCATAGGATGTGAACATGGGCCTAGAGGGAACAAACAGCCTAATGCGAAAAGAACCTGCACCAAAAGGTGAAGGAGGACATAGTGAGGAACTAGGTTTATGTAAGAATTGATAAACTTCCGTAACACAGCCCTGGAATCTTTCTCTCAGTTGCAGCCCCAGGCCAACCAGCTTCTGGTTGGTGGGTTCTGCAGGGATTTCTCCCATCACCGATCCTCTAGTCCCAGAAACACCCCTGCCAACGTCATGTGTCTGTTATTTCCTTTTGGCCACCTCCCGGCCACCTGGGGAAGACCCACAGGCAGCTAATACCCTGAAATAAAATTAACGCGAAGTCTGGCTTGGCGAGTATTAGCCTCAAACAGAATGATAGAGAGAAAATCTGAAGATGCAACGTGTGCTCAAGGCAGACCGGAGCAGATCCGTCTCCACCCCATGCCAGCAAGACAGTGGGCGAGGCCGCAAATGACAAGAGAAAAATGGAACCATTAATGAGTGAGCAAAAGACAAGTTACAGCTAAGAGTGTCATGACTTGGGTTAGAATTTCCATTTTTAGCACCGTTAACGTATTCATTTAAATCTATGTTAGCACCTTGTCCCCAGGCAGAACAACAAACCATCCAAACATTTTAAACTTTGGGGGAAACAGGACAGGGAAGGTCAAAGAGAGAGGATCCGGTCCTGCAGGAGGAGGCATGGATTTAGATCACAAGATCCTTGTCGATATCCTCTGCAAATCAAGGAAAGAGAGTGGAGTTAAACACGAGGCCCTGTGTGGATGAAGATGCTCTTCCCACCCACGCCCCCGGGGCAGGGGGCCAGGTGACTGGCCCAAGGCCACCCAGGAAGTCGGTGACCGAGGAACCTTGGTCTGCCTGTCTCTGGCCTGTCCCTGTCTCTCCCACATGCGGCCAGGTTTCAGTAACTTCCTGTTTCCTGTCCACGTGCCTGCCAGTTCCCAAAATAGCATTTGGCACAGAGTGAGCGCTAAAGCTTGAGGAAGGGAAAGAGAAAGAGATGATCAGATGGACAGAGAAGGATCAGGAAGATGCCCGAGAGTGAGGCCAACCCAGACAGGAAGCGCAGGCGGGAGTCAAAGTCACAGAGAGCAGAGACAGGCAGCAAGGACAGACACACAGAGGCGGGGCAGACAACCCACCAGCCCCGGAGCAGTGCTGCTGCCCGCGGCCTTGCTCCTTTGTTCCAATACTCACTCTCCTTGATGCCAAAGCAGCCGGCCCACTCGTCCAGGGCGATGTACTTGTCATTGTCCAGGTCACAGGTCTCGAAAAACCTGGTGGTGCAGTGCTCCATGGGGATGAGGGGAGCACGCAGTGGGGCCAGCTCAGTGTGGGACAGGTACCTGCAGGGAAAGAGGCAGAGAAGGATCTCAGGCATGGGAAAGCCGCAGACCCCAGCCTGGGGAGCCAGCAGGGGAGTTAGCCTGTCCCACAGCATGGAGGGAAGGACGTTTATAGCGGGACAGGAAGCCAGGACCCTGGGCCTACCCCCAGCTCTGCCACTGACCCGCTGTGGGACTCAGAGCACAGCACTGCCCCACCCTGAGCCTCAGTTTCTCCCTCCATCAAAGAGGAGAAGGAGTTGGCCATAATTTCTAAGGGTCCTTCCAGTTCTGAGGTCTTAGGGACTCAGTATCAAAGGTCTCTTGGTGCACTTGATTGTTTCCTAATTGGCTGAGAATTGTGGGCACAGAAACTTAAAGTCAAAATATTCAGCACTCTGCTTCGGGAGATCAAAATCCGGTAGGAAACCACACTAGGTTTTCTATGGACACACATTTATACAACTGCAAATGCCTAGAAAATGGTCTACAAAGCGACACACCAATCTGGTGATGGTGCAGACTTCTGGGGAAGGGGCCGGGGTTGGCAGTGAGGGTCTCTAACCTCCTGGTGAAGCTCCAACTGTGTATTGGGCAATGTCAGAGGGAGGCCCTTCTCGTTTCTCTCCCGTTGTCCATCCCTATTTCCCTACTGGCCTTGACTCTAGAGCAAGTATATGATTTTCTTTCCCTTTGTTCCCCAGAGGCCTCAACTAAGTTGTCCTCAAAACACTGCGCCCCCGCAAGGGTCTCCAAGGACCAATGTGACTCCAATTTTCTTTCTAACCTCGAGACCTCCCAACCCCATCCAACTCATGGAAGGAATCGCACCATGTTCGAACTGGTAGGACCACTCTCCCCCCACCGTTTATTGTACTGGGGAGAAAACTGGGGCCCAGGGAGAGGCAGGGGTGCAGGCAGGGCCATCCACAGCTCTGGGAGGAGAGCAGTGGGCAGTGGATCCCCTCAGCCAGGCTGGAGAATTTTCCTAGATGTTCAGTTCTTGTGGCCCCATCTGGAAACCGTCCCCTCCCCCATGCTCCTCTGGTGCAGTGAGATCCAGTCGTTCAGCTTGAGCTCCAGATGTTCCCCCTGACTTTTCCCCTCCTGGCCACAGTGAGTGACTCAGTTGGATCCCAGCCACAGCAAAAGCCTGGGAGAGAAGCAGCCAGGAGCTTCCCAGAACTCAGGAGACCCCGGCCACCTGGGATGGCCAGCAGGGTGGGCAGGATCCAGGCATATGGGCTGGTCGCAGAGCAAGGGGTGAGCATCCCAGAGAGGAGCTCCCCTGAGCGTGTGAGTAGGGTGGCCCATTCTTTCCCCTGTGTGTGATTCTCTGCTTCTCACAATTGAAGGAAAAGGTTAAAAAGGCTCCAGGAAGTGCAGGCGTGGCTTGCTCCAGCTGGGGCTGAGCCGGGCTACTTATCCCCCTCACCGTCGCCACAAGAGAAGGTCAGAAGGTGGTGACAGGGGTAAGAACACGGAGTGTGAGCTCCATGGGTACAAGGACCATGTCAGCTCTGATTGCTGTTCAGTCCCCTGTCTAGAATAGGGCCAGGCACATAATGAACACTCGATGAACATTTAGTAACTGACCAGCTGCCTGCCTGGTCTTCAGGGCAGTTGCACGGCATGCCATAACTCAGCTGCACAGGGGCAAGGGCTGCAAATGAGGGGTTTGCAATATGGATGGGTTGACCCTGAATTTTTTAGGAACTGTCCAGGGCCCTACTGGAACTAGGCCTTGGGATGAAGCTTAGACACTGCCGGATGGCTGCTCTGCTCCTGGGCATTCTGCTGAAGGACAGTGAGCAGGTGGCTGCCCCCACCTGGGCCTCTGCCACCCCTTGGAGCCTGGCACTCCTTCCTCACTCAGTCACCCTCACTATTGGGAACCCAAGCCTCAGGACGCACAGGATCAAGGAGGTACTTTCAGTTCCCAGTGACTCCCGCCTCTGGCATGAGAGAGTGTCACTGCTTTCTTCCTCCCAGGTCTGCATCCTTTCTCTGATGCCGGTTCCTTCTGCCCCAACCGCCAGGCAACTGTGGCCCAGGACGGGGAGCAGCAGAGGCTGCGCAGGGGCTTTCTGGCCATGGCTAGTGCACCTGCCAGCCGTGATGCCTGGCTCTGTCTGTGCCAGGGTCTGGGGACTTACCCATCGATGGGGTGCTGGTCCAGCTGGCCGAACTGCCAGTGCACAGGGAAGATGTACATGTTGTAGTTCTTCTCGAAGTCCCGGGCCAGCAGCTCGACGGGGTGGTCCCCAGCCTCCAGGCGCTTCTCATTCTCGTGGATCTTCTTCACCTGCGGGAATGGGGACAGTGTGACAAAGGGTCCAGGGGAGACTGTGTGGGCCAGCTGGGGCCCCTCCCACCTCTGACAGGAGGCCAGAGCAGGCAAAGACCAGCCGAGGCCAAAGCTGGCAATGAAGAGAGGAAGTGGCATGACAGATACCAGCATCTCATTCACAGTGGAGGCCTGGGATTATCTCAAAGTGTTCTCCATAGAGCTGTCCACGCCCAGATCACCTACGGAGTGTGTTCAAATGCGGCTTTCTGGGCCTTGCTTAGTGGAAACATTGTTTGAGTAGGCCTGAGGTGAGGCTGAGGAATCTGCATTTTACCAGCATGTTGGGGTGCTTGGTATGCCCGTGAAAGTTTAAGATCCACAGACTCAGAAAGAAAAAGAGTTGCTTTTGTTTAACACTGGGCTAAAGAAAATGAGCAGTCTCTTTACTACAGGACTTCTCGGGGCCTTTAAGATGTTAAATGTGCACTACAAGCCTCCAAAGGCAGCTAGGAGAAGTATGTGCCCCTGTGCCCAGGGGTAAACACCCTCTCCAGGTAGGATGTCAGCTTACAGCTGGGGACCTAGTTCTAGGAATGGGACTGGATCAGCCAGCGTGGGGCCAGTAGGGCCGGGAAGATGCTCTGGGACAGGCTAGAAAGAGACCACTTACTCGCAGCTTCTGCTTCTCGGTCAGAAGGTTGTTGTCCTCGTCTCTTTCGTACAGGGTGACCAGGACATTCTTCAGCCAGTCCCGCATGCGCAGGGGGAATTCAGTCAGCTCAGAGTCCAGGCAGGGGGGGATGTCTAGGGTCCCAAACACAAGGGTGGTCAGCACAGACCCCGCCTCTCCTTGCTGAGAGCCAACATGCTCCCTGGGCCCTCTGCCGGCCCTCCACCCACGCCACTTCCATCAGCGACCGTGGCACAGTGGCTTGACCTCTCTGGGCCATAGTTTCTTCACAGGACAGTGAGCAAAGGATACTGCATATGGGGAAGAACGATCTGAAAAGGGAAAGTGCAAAGGCTCGTCTGCTGCTTCCTCAGCCTTGGTCTTGGTCTGATCTGCCCAGTGGCTCCTGCTCCTTTCTGGGTGCTGCACCCTGGTGTGATCCTAGCAGAGGCTGGGCCCACTGTGGTGATGTCAACCACTGGCAAGTGTTTGAAACTGGGAGGCTGAAGAACCGCATCTATCCGCTGGCCCAGCTTGGCAGGGGCTGGTGGGGAGAGGAATCAGGAATGCTTATCCACCAGAACTTTCTTAGGGATAATGATTCCATCCTGGGCTTTGGAATTAAGAATGCCAGAATGTTCGATCTGAAGATTTCATCCAAGTCTTCCCTTTTATTGGACATATCAGAGGTCAACGTGGAGAGAAGGGACTTGCTCAAGGCCACATTGTCAGGGCCTCCCAGCATCCAGGGCAGTGTGTTTGCCCTGGGGACCCAGGGGTCTATTCTTTCCCCATCTTTGGACCACAGAAAGTCCCCTCTGAGGAGGGTGGCAACCTTCATCATCAGCTGGGGCATGGAAGAGAACATCTGTGATTGGAAACACTCGGAGTTGGAGTGAGTGGGCAATATGCCACAGGGGAAAACAAAGCCATTTGGTAGATGCTCCCTGGAACACTCCTTGGCCTCAGTGCCCAAGAATTTCCTACCAATATCTCCTCCTCACACCTCCTTCTCCAATCTGTATCTTCTTGCTTCACACCCAGGGCCCCATAATTGGGAGAAGGGGTGAACCACAAGGAGAACCTGTTTCCCACCCCCTCATATACCTTTCTGCACCATGTACACCTGGGGCAGGTGAGTGGCTCTCCTCAGTGCCATCTGATGCCAGAACATACAAGACACACAATGTGCATGTTGTCTTGGAGGGGAGCAGGCATGGCCTTGGGTGTTTTCAATGATAGGGAGGATGCTGAAGGAGGCACCTGGGCCAGCTGTGTCTACAGCTAGCGTCACTAACAAAGGCCAGATACCACCCTGGCATTTCTCCCCAAACACCTGACTCCCAGGTTTCTAAAAATGGGTGGTTATCATCTGTCTTCAGAGGGCAGATGGGAAGTAATCGAGTAAAAGGCCAAGAATATGCCAGTGCTGAGTATCAGGGCCCAAAGGAAATGGACACGCATGCCCCTGTTTCAAAGCATTCAAATTCAAACGTTTTAAAAACTCATTGTAGGTCTAGGTCAGACATCATTTTTGCTTTACGGTTTTGAAGTAGGAAAGATTGGGTTAGCCTTACAGAACTTCTTTATCATAGAGAAATAAAATGCAGTTGTCTTGGATGCTACTAAGAAGCTCCAGAAATCCTCCCTTGAACTTCCATAATTGCTCAGTCCTTCCCTGGGAGATGTCTTGAACTTAGAGTTGAGAGGAACCTACTCATAGATCACCACTTCAATTTATAAACGGGAAAGGGGAAGAGATGTGTCCAAGATCCTACAACACAGGTTAGCAGAGCCAGCATCAGTGCCAGCTCAGAGCTCTCCCTGGGATGGGAGTCTGGCAGGGCCCAAGGAGAGACTCACATTTGCAAGGCCCAATATAGTCAAGGTGGAGCTTGTGGCCCTTCTTGGTGCCCTCCAGGGTGCACTTTGTGGCAAAGAAGTGGCAGGAAGAGTCGAAGGTCTTGTTGTCGTTGCTGCACACCTGTTGGCAGAGCATAGAGCACCCCCTCCTTTGTTCACTGGTACCACCACCCTTGCCTGTTTCAGAGGTGGGGCCACTGAGCACCAAGCAAGGAATGTGACCAGCCAAGGTCATGCAGTGAGTCAGTGGTAGGGCTGGGACAAGAACCCACTCTCTCGGCTCCCAGGCCAATGTCCAGCCCATGCTGAGAGCCACCGATGGTCTCTGAGCAGAGGCACAACTGAGCCAGGGCTGAGATATGGGAAAACAAACCTGGAAGATATTTAAAGAATGAGTTGAAGATGGGGACGGGGAAAAGACAAGAGTGTGCAAAGAAGAGTTAATATAATGGGCTGGGATCACTATCCTTAGAAGGGCCTGCTTGTCAGATTGGCCCTTGGCTGGTGTCTGGGAACTTGGCTGGAAAACTGTTCCTTGCATGGTTGTAAATCTTTCTCTAACTGATAAGGGTGGCTCACTGTGTCCAGACTGCCTGTACAAACAGTCTGGTTATGCTGCACATCTGCTCTCCTTCTGGGAGTCTGGAATTTTGGTACGTGCTAGGCAGAGGGTGCCTATGTGACCAGCCCCCGGTAAGAGCTGTGAGTACTGAGTCTCTAATGAGCTTCTCTGGGCAGAAACATCACTCACATGTGGCTGCATCTTTGCAGCAGGAGTAAGAGTGTGCTCTGTGTGACCCCAAAGGAAGAGAGAGAATAAGCAAGTCCCCACGTGGATCCCTCCAGACTCTGCCTGTGTCTGTTCGCCTATGGTCCACTGAATATGTCACGCTAATAAACCTTAGCTGTGAGCACCATTGTATGCTGAGCCATTTGAGTCCTCCTGGTAAATCTCTGAAAATAGGGGTGGCAAAGCAGAGATGCTGAGGGCTGGACGAGGGCAGTGGCAGCAGGTAGCTGTGCCAGGAGGAGCATCCTGTGTCGAACATCCTGCACGCACTGACTCAGCACTGCTTACATATATCTGCAGAGGGAGGACTGGTGGTCACTGGTGATCTGTGTGATGTGGGGGTGGAGGTAGAAGTGAGGAAGAGGGAAAAGTTAACAATGATGTTAAAATTTGGAGTCCAGGCCAGGTGCAGTGGCTCACACCTATAATCCCAGAGCTTTGGGAGGCCGAGATAGGAGGATGGCTTGAGGTGAGGAGTTCAAGACCACCCTGGGCAACATACTGAGACCCCGTCTCTATAAAAAAGATTTAAAAATTAGCTGCACATGGTGTCTACATGCACCTGTAGTCCCAGCTACTCAGGAGACTGAGGTGGAAGGATTGAGGCTGCAGTGACCTATGATCCTGCCGCTGCACTCCAGCCTGGGCAACGAAGGGAGACAATTGTCTCTTAAATAAACAAATATTGAAAAATAAGGTTTTGGCCAGGCACGGTGGCTCACGCCTCTAATCCTAGCACTCTGGGAGACCAATGTGGGGAGATTCCTTGACCTCAGGAGTTCAAGACCAGCCTGAGCAAGACAGAGACCCCGTCTCTACTAAAAATAGAAAAAATTAGCTGGGCGTGGTGGTGTATGCCTATAGTCCCAGCTACTGGAGAAACTGAGGCAGGAGCATCACTTGAGCCCAGGAATTTGAGGTTCCTGTGAGCTAGGCTGATGCCACGGCACTCTAACCCGGGTGACAGGGCAAGACTCCATCTCAAAATAAAGAAATAAAGAAAATAAATAAGATTTGGAGCCCTGAGGCTATGTTGTCTAGGGGAGAGACTGAAGATGGAGGAGCCAGATAGGAGGTTGTGGGAATAATGCTGATCCCAGATTTGCTGCCCTGAGCTAGATGGCCACTAGCACAATGGTTGGCATGAGTGAGTACTCAAAAAATATTTACTTGGATGGATGGATGGGTGCTATTGGAGATAGAATGGACATGTTTGAGAGATAATAAAGTAAGTGGCACTTACTGGGTACTTACTATGTACCAAGCATTATCTGACAAATCCTCATAACAGTCCTATGAGTCAAGGACTATTTTTATCCCCTCTTTAGATGTGAGAAAACTGAGACTTGGAAAGGTTCAGCAACTTCACCAAGATCTCACAGCTAACAAGTGATGGAGATAAGGCTTGAAGGCAGCCTTCAGTCTGCCCCCAGAACCCACACGTTTGGACCTGATGCTTTGCTCAGCTACTCCCAAGTAGAGAAAGCCCCTACTCCGATCTCAGCTGTATTCTCTGGGCATCGGGCTTGGAACCAGATGGTGCTGAGTAAATTCTTGTTGGTTTCTGGACAGATCCAGTGTCAGTTAAAGCCTCACCTCTGACTCATCTCCACTTTCCTGCTATGACTAGATCTAGAAAGGGGACTTCTGAGACCAGAGCCCCGTAGAAGCCCAAGCCCAATCCAACAGCTTTCTGGGCTGACACTCTGTTCTGAAGGGCCCAATCACCAGCCCTCCGCCCCTGTCCCTCAGCCCTCACCTTCTCAAACTCGCCGATGGGGGCAGGGCAGCTGGTGGGGTCCTGGCACACGCACATGGGGGTGTTGTTCTCATCCAGCTCACACACCTTGCCGTGTTTGCAGTGGTGGTTCTGGCAGGGGTCTGTAGGGTGCAAGGACATGAGCTAGCACCACCCAGGTGACCACACCCACCCAAGCCTATCCAGACAGATCTTTGGGCTGACAGTCCTTGGCTGCGGGCCCTGCCTCTGGGCTTAGGCAGCCCCGCGTCCTCTCTGCTCTCACACTGAGCTTAGTAATCCTCATTTAGTGGAGCAGTTGGCTCAGTTAGTCTCGGCATTGGAGGCTCAGTCCAAGGTCAAGGTCAAGTTCAGGCACTTTTTGTGGAGCTGAAGGCTCAGTCTGGGACTCAGAAACACTGGATGCCATATGGCTTCCCTGAGGATCGAAGCCCCCATTGTGTTCCAAGCACAGTTAAATGATCACAATGAGGCATTTCTGGATTCTAGCATAGACCTTCTAGAATGGCTGCTGTCTTGGAGCCAGGGAGCTGTGAGGCCCAACAAAACAGACTTAAGACTGTAAAGGAAAAGGGAGAAGAGCCTGAGACCACGCTGGACAATAGAGCCTGGCTGTGTCTGGTAAACACTGGATGAGGTGGGCGTGGAGGAGGGAAGGAACATGACTCAGAAGAGGCCCCTTTACTCCAACAAAAACTCTGTGCCCAGCTACAGCTAAAGACCCATTAGTTATCTCCTCAGGATGAAAGTGTAATGGGGCCTGTTTTATTTTGGGTCTTTCAATCACCCTGTATCAGATGCCTCCTCTTTCAGGCGCCGGACCCAGCGCCGTCATGCTTTGTCTCATAAAACCCCGGACATCCTTGGGACGAGTCTACCGTCTTCATCATCCCATGTTACAGGCGAGGAAGCTGAGGCTCAGAAGCTGTTGCGGAGAAGCCCAGGTTCAAACCTCGGCTGGTTTGCTTCCCAAGTCCGTGCTCTTAACCTCTCGGATACAAATGCCTCGGCAAGGGAGGCTCCAGTCAGAGGCCCTGGGGCGTTTCTCCCCCTCTGGCACTAACCATTGGTAGCATTATACAGTTACTCAGGCCTCTCGTCCCTGGGCCGTGTGACATTCACATGAGCTAGTGAGTGCCCAAGCCCCTGATCTCTGCTCTCAGATCTGCTCGTATGTGGCGCTTGGCTGAGCCAGAAGCGATGGGGGATGTCAGCGACCAGATGTGACCAGTGACCTCAGTAGAAAGGCGAGATCCAACTTTAGAATCAGGGCAAAGAGCCCCGAGACAGAAGGCCATTTCCGGGAACCCCGCTTCCTGTCACTGACAGCCTGGATGGCCTGGCTATAAACTGACCTTGCTCAGATCCCAGGCGACTAAGTGTCAGAAAGTTTCCCAACCTTTAAGTCAGAGCCGTTTTTCCTCCAAAGTCCACCGAGGGCCCCGCCCTGCATCTCCTTGGGAAGCAACCTCAGTGGGCAGCCCCCGGCCCCGGGCCCAGGCAGCCGAAGGCAGCCCAGATATGCCGAGTTACAGGGAAGGGACCTACTTTCAGTCACCACCTCCTCTTCTGTTTCCTCAGCACCTTCATCAAATTCTCCTACTTCAACCTGCACGGGGTTGGCTCCCACAGGCACCTGGGAGGGAGGCAGAAGAATGAGTTGAGTGGTCCCACCACCATCCCAGACCCAGAGGAAAAGGGGGAAGATTCGAGGGGGACGTGCCCAAAGCTTCAGGTGCCCACAGGGGACGGTGAGAGACCAGCTGGAAAGGTGGGCTGAGCCCAGGCCACAGAGCACAGATGCCGGGCTTGGGAATTTAGGTTCAATCTTACAGACCCACCGTGTTTTGTAGAGCCCCTCAATTCTGTTGAGATGCCTCAGAGGCCACCAGGGTGTTAGGGCAAGAGGAGGTGCCACACCCTCCACCCCGCCTGCCTGCCAGAGCAGCTCCCCTGTCATCTGTTTTATTTATGGGGAGATTGTGGAAGAAAAATTGTCCCACAGTTAAAAAAAAAAAAATTCTGGCCCTCGATTGTAGGGTCCCATCGAAGGTTTGGGAAGCATTCAGGAGTGTGTCAGGGTTTGGGGGATACTCAGGATTTGCATCTGTGCTGTGGGTGTACATGTAACAAATGCCCCACACCAACATCAAGCCCCATGGCACCTGTCTGGAGTCCCCAGGGAACGCGTGCGGGTGGAGAGGGGCTGGGGGGCCGGGGTCACCCCCCACGTACCTCAGCCACCTCGGCCACAGTTTCCTCCACCACCTCTGTCTCATCAGGCAGGGCTTCCTGCTGCTGCAAAAGAAAGTAGGGTTCAGGGAGGTCAAGACCAAGGCCAACTTCACCTCACAAGTGCCTCTGGCCTGGAACATGGGCTGGAGGAGCTTGGAGAGCAGCTTATTGGAGGTCCCCAAGGCTGCAGCCTCAGGAACTGCCATAGGTAGGGGACAGAGCAAAGGAGAAGCCAGACATGTGACCCCACGGAACATTGGAGCCGCTTCCCTTTTATATATTTTATATCCGAGGTTCTCTGTGATATTTAGCTTGTAAAAGCATTTCTGCTGCTTTGAATTCCTACAGAGTCTGAAAATCACTGATCCAGACCAAACCCCCCATTTTGCAGATGAGAAAACTGATACCCGGAGGGGATGACACCATGAATTTTAACAGTGGTTATTATCTTCTCCACGGTGTAATCTTATTATTATTGTTAGGCAATTCTTTCTTGCCATTTCAACTTGGAGTAGGAAGAGGTGAGATAACATGTACCTCTAAGACTCCAGGCTGGCTGGGATGACTTCTAAAATTAATGCCAACCTTGCCAAATATTCTTCCCAAATCTCCCAGCCTGATTGAGATTGCCAGGGCCTACCATCACTCGCCCCTTCCAGAGAAGGGAGGATGAAGGAGTCGCTGGTTGAAAGCGACTGCTCTTTTGCCTGCCCCCATTTCTTCCTCCTCTCCTGGCGGTGGCTTCCAGATGAGCTATGGATGGCTACTCCCAGCCCGCTGCATGCTATTCTTGGAGGAACTGTCAATCAAGGTGTCCCACTCCCCCCTGGCCAAGAAGCAGGCCCAGGACCCAAGCTCAACTGGACTGGCTCTCACTGAATTTTTAAGTCTTTTTGGCACATTCTCTCAAGATGTGAAACAGGGGTTGATTCATTCAGATGGCAATATCTGACGCTGCCCATTAATTCTTTCCTCCTACATCCTGGAGCTGCCCATTTCTAGTCCTCCCTAAGGCCTTTGATTTTATAACCTGTCCCTGTATCTTTTTCCACCCTATTTAGTCAGATTGAAGTCTGTTGGTTGCAATCAAACAAACCCTCCCTGTTTCAGAAAGTGACCATCCCTCTCTCTGTGGCTTGACTACCTTCTGACGTCCTCCCCACCAGCATCCCCACCCCGATGCCCAGCTGGAATTCCTCATGTGACAAAGGTCACTTCCTCCTAAAGCAATCGTAGTCCCTTGCTGGGAAGCTCTGACTGCTAGAAAGTTCATCTTTAGATTACACAGAACTTTCTCTTCTCTGCAACCTCCACCCAGTGGTCTTCATCCCAGTTTTTCTTCTGAGCATATTAGCTTAAGAAAAAAATCTTTTTAAAAAATAAGACAACTGACTGGAGATGGGGAAGTCCCTGTCCCTTCTGAGCACCAGGACTGGCAGGTTCGGAAGCCCTGGGGCTGGTGTCAGGAAGCAGGAGCAAGGAGATAGGATCTTTCGGTACTTACAGGGGCAGCCAGGGCCCTCCCGGCCAGGCAAAGGAGAAAGAAGACCCAAGTCCTCATGGTGCAGGAACCCTAGGAGAGGAGAGAGGGACATTTCAGCGAGGGGGGCTTCCTGACGGAGAGCGCCTTCTGCTCCTGGGGTATGTGAGATAACGTTATTGGTTAAATGACAGTGAAAGACATGAGAGGAAATTGGTTCCACCCAATATTCTTTCCATCCTGATTATACGAGGAGAAGGTCTCAGTTTGATGCTAAGATGTCTTTGACACCTCACACACTCATCTATTTCCCTTTTTAACAAGGAGAGAGCAGCCCTCTGGCTCGGAGCTCCCACCGGAAATTGTATCCAGCTGGAATTGAATAAAGTTGCTTTTCTCATGTGTGTTTGTTTTTGTAGTTTCCTTCTATTTATGGCAAAGATACACAGAGTTTTCCATTTATGGTAATGATATAAAGCCTCTTTCTCAATACATTTATTTAAGTTTTTAAAAGGGGATTCAGCTAAAGTAGTGGGCTAATTAGTCAAGTTTGGGCAATGCCAAACCAGATCATCTTCAAGGGCTTTTCAATCCTTGATGCCTAAGATTAATTCTTTTCCTACACCCAAAGCCCTCCTCCTCCTCCTCCTCCCTACTTCCTCTGCAGTGGGAGAAGGTAATAGGCAGCAATCTCTTGCCAATTTTAGACAATGAGACCCACATTTTAAAACAAAGAACAATAGTCTTAGAGTGTGACCTTGGAGAGTGGCCATGTTTTTCTCCATTCTACCCAGAAGCGACAGCACGTCTCTAGATCCTCTAGAAAAACTATCCAGATGCTTCCACATGGTGCACAGGGGATGTTAGCTGAGATCTAGAAAACTCCTCTGCCCTGGTCACTGCTAAGAACTCGCTCTCTAGATGCCAAGCTCTAGACTCTAATGTGTTTGTGACTGTAAGGGATCTTAGAGCAGAATCTCTCCCTTGATGATCCAACACCAAAATGCCATCCCTAACAGAGGATCTGTGGTGGGGACATTTTATTTCTCGTGCTAACTAAATGGATTTCCATTTCCAAATCACTTTAGAGAGTTCTTCCTTTTACTGATCTAAATCTGCCTCCTTTCCTCAGCCCTCCTGGTCTATCGACCCTGTCCTTCATTCTGCAGCCACACAGAAGAGACGTGCTCTCTCTACCCCCAAACAGCCTTTCAGTCAAGGGCAACAGTGGCCGTGTCTTTCCTCTTTCGTCCTCCAAAACTTCCCTGTCAGGCTCATCATCCCTAGTTCCTTCCAAGACTTCTCGTGGTGGGAGGTACCCTGGCATTGTAGAGAAAAACACTCAGCTTGAAATTAAATGCCAGGGATTCTTGTTCTACTTCAATGGTGTCTCGATGTATCGGTTGAGTCTTTGTTCTCTCTAGACCTTGGTTCCCCCATCTGTCCACTGAAAGTAGTAGACTGGATGAACTTGGAGGTGGTGGGCTGGGTCTTCAAAATGCTCTTAAAACATCCCAGGCACATGCTGGTCTTGGCACATGTCACCTCCTCCGGGATCACCCATCTTCACTTGGATCATATTAATAGTATTTGGGTGGCAGGAGCGAGCAAAGGAAGAACAGACTTCATAATGGCCCTTTGTTAAAGTGAAAGACACAAAACCTCACCCCTACTGCATGAAGTGTGCATGAAATCAAAGTAACAGGAATTTAAAGGAATGGCCCCCGGGGCTTGGCGTTGCTGCACGATGACACCAACTCCCAGCGGAGTCCAGTCTTCCCTTTCCAGGAAGTTTATGGAATGTTCCTCACACAGTTGTTCGTCTGTTCCCCCAGACTTATGAGGAAAATCTCCCTTCTTGCTTCCCCATTTGGAAGACACAAGAAAAACAACTCCTGCATGTGGCTTTGGACAAATGGAACATGAGAGGAAACATCAATGAAGGACTTGTCTGAGGTTGTTTAAAGTAGAAGAGTCAAAGTGAGACTGGCAGCTGGAACAAAAAAACAGTCACCCCGTCTGGGCTACGATGACAGAGGCATCATGTCATGAGAGAAATAGCCCAGCTGGGACTGCAAATGTAACAAGCTTCAGATTAGAGAGGCCGGGAGATGGATGTTTCCCAAGCACTGTGTCCTGCACCTGAGCAGAGGAACCAGGTCCCCTCTGTGAACAGGGAAAGGTTTTGTTGGTGGCTCTTCCATCTGTCCTGCCTCACCATCTCCCTCACTCCTTTCCCAGCTGTGCACACACACGTTCCACCACCCCCGTCCCTGCTCTTGCAGCCAGAAGGGAAAAATAACTCAAGTCCTGTCGTGCGTTATAGTTGCTACAGCGCTCTCATGCACACACTGTCCCCGGAGCCTCCTGACAGCACTGCGTGGGCAGACAGACAGGGAAGGGCTCTTAGTCCCACTTTCCTGACGAGTCTGAGCTTGAGACGGGGGGAAACACTTGCCCAAAGTCACGCAGTGTTGAGATCCATTCCAAATTGGCAAGGCTCCCTTCTCATGAAGTTGGGGTGGGCCGAACAGGGGTTATGCTCAGAGTGGGAGATGCGTGGGTAATGCAGACAGAGACTGTTAAGAACAGCATACAAAATCTTGGAGGCGGAGTAATTTTCCAAATGTTGGGTCCTGCCCAGTGTCCTGTACTACATCACCAGTCTCAGAACCTGTTTCCACTAGGTGGTGGGATGGGAGGGAAGGGAAGCAGTTGGGCTATTCTAGACACACAGCCTACTCTCTGCACACATGTAAATCCCCCCTCTCTGAAGTTCTCTAAAATGCCATTGGCCAAGGCGGCCAGGGTCCACCCTGCAAAGCTAGTGGGGTACAGCAGTCATTCCAGCAAGGTCAGAACACAGGGTCAAACCCCAGCATTCAGAACTTATCAGCTGTGATCCTTTGCCAACCGGACCAAGATGTAGCATGCCCATGGAAATATAAACTTTCTTCATATAAATGACCAGTATTAGATGGAAACTCCCTCCTTTGCATTTCTTTAGCCTATGATGATGCATATATGTATCCTTTTCAGAGAAGTTTTCATAATCCAGCATCCCAGTGGGGGCTCAATGCCCATAGCACAGATGGGAAGACTGAGGCCCAGAGAGAGGAAGAAATCCACCGATAGCCAAGAACTGAGAGCCCCAGTGAATGAGCAGGGCTGGGGTGAGGACCCGGGCAGCCTCACCCGCCACTGGCACGTCCCTACCTCAGCACGCCATTTCCCTTGGTGGCCACCCCCTCCCAGCTGGTCACCTGAAGGGGGCCCAGTGAACTGGCCTAAGGTGCTGGGAGGGAAAAAGCTCCAGGCCAGGGAAGGAACGGGAGGTGTATTTCCCTTGGCTCGGGGGCCATCAAATGCAGACACCCCTCACCCCCACCCACTGCCTCCTGTTCCGTACATCGAGTCCCTTCCTTTTGCCTTTATTTGCTCTGGAGACGGCTGAAAACCCATCCTTGGCTGCCAGTGGGACCCGAAGCTGAGGTCACTTCTCTCTCTTTGGAAAGACTCTGGGGATGGAAAAGTACAGCCAGCCCCCCGGTTTGTCTCCCTTAAGACATAAACGGCCTCCTTGGGGTTCTCCCTGGATGTTGAAAAGTTGCTAAATGTCAGAACTGGGAGAAATGTCAGAATCATAGAATTTTAGACGGTGGTTATCATAATCATAGACTCTCAGAACGTGAAGCAGAGAAATTGAGTGGCAATCGTTAAATCTGATTTGAGTGGGAAGCATTTATGAAGAAATGCAATCCCATAGAACTTTCCGAGATGATGAAAATAGTCTATATCTGCATTGTCCAATGTGATAGCTACCAGCTACATGAGGCTATTGAACACTTGAAATGTTGCCAGTGCAAATGAAGAGCTGAATTTTTAATTAATTTACATTTGCATAGCTACATGTGGCCAGTGGCTATGATAATAGAGTGGTCATAAGCTTTTATAGAGGCAGGATAGCATGAAGGTAAGCTCGTGGGCTCTGGAGCCCGAATGTCCAAACCCTGGCTCTGCTGCTGAGCAACTGTGTGACATTTAGAAATAGATTTTACCTCTCTGAGCCTCCATTTGTTCCCCAATCTGTAAAACAAAAATAACATACCTACCTGGAAAGGCCCATGTGTGATTTACACGAGACAGAATACAAGTAAAGAGGTAAACAATGGTGTCATTTGGAAGAGCATCTTAAATTCAAAGATCCCAGAATCTCCATCACCCTTGAGAATCAAGTGCAAGAATCCCAGCACTTCGTCTCTCTGCCCAGGGAGAAAGATGCATGGGGGCGGAACAAAGGAGACATCGCCTCTGCTGGTCTGGGGGACACCGGCACCAGCCTCCAGAGGGCACAGTGACCAAGCCCAGGCTCTGGGCTGGCCTCTTTGTCGGGCTGCGGACGCAAGCCAAGCAGCTCACTCCCACTGTCTGGCTGGGAAACAAGGGCTCCAGAAACACGCATTGCTGGTAAACAAGCCCAAAGAGAGGAAAACAAATGGAGAGGCAATAAAGCAAGCCTGAGCCAGGCCCTCCGGGGAGCCAGGACTCAGAAGGAGGGAGGGTGGGCTCCACTGAGCAGGCCCAGAGGGCCAGCTGCACGTGGCTACACCAGCAAATCCTGCTCACCCCCCGGGGAGCACACACAGCCTCTCAGAGGTGTCCTCGTGACATGACGTGGAAGTCAGGAGACCTGAGAGCAAGTCGATGGCTCCCAGCTCACTGTGCAAACTCAGGGAAGTCTCTGCTCTCCAGGCCTGAACAACCTCCAGGTTGTCTGTATAACGAGGAGGTTGTTTTAATCAGTGATCAAAATTACCTAAGCCGAAGAATCTTTTCTTTCAACGAGGTCTTCTACAGAAGTCCAATACTTCAAACAGCTGCAACCCTTTATCATGTGTTGAAACGTGTGAATGATTATTATCTATTCAATAAACTTGAAATACAAAAACAAAAGCAAGTAAAAATGGAGTAGAGATGGAGGCCGGGAGTCCTATGCACCTGGACATCCCCTCAGACACCTTGGAGCATCTCTGGGTTCTCTTAGCAACACTTTGAAACCCTCGGGCAAGGTGGTGCCTAATGTTCCTCTTGGCTCTGACTTTCTGTATCAAACTCAGACAAAAGCTTTTTTGGAGTATTACCACCTCTCTCAACTTGCCTGTTGACTCCCTGTTTCCACTTCTAATATTCTAATGCTGGAAAGGAAGAAGCTAAGAAACATTTTAAGGTGTTGTGGATGTAAAAACCTTAGGATTGGAGAGTTTCTGGGGCAACTGAGAGGTGGATCCAGAATTTGGGGCTGGAATGAGCCTGACTGAGAACCCATGATGGCATCTAAGATGCCACGTTTCACTGTGGCTGGCAGAGGCTCAGGGTGGAGATTCAGGCTTCCTCCTTGGCTCCTTGTAGGAGACGACTGCTGCATCCAAGGTAACCACAAATGGAGGGGATGAGAAATAACATCAAAGTGTCCAGGCTGTCACAGCTGGAAAGGCCTAAGAGATCCCAAAGATAGGAAATATGTGGCATACACACCCCCATCTACCCCTCCTGTGAACGTGGCAGACATTACTAATCAATCATATGAACTTTCCCCCCCGAAGTCTGGAGTGGCACCAGAATCCGGAGCACAGTTCTCTGGCAGCCATGACCAATGGATTAGTGTTGTCAGACCATGTGAAACCTCTTTGTCATGACACTTATTTTTAAAGATGGAGAAACTGAAGTTTAAAGAGGGAAAGTAACTCACTCGAGGTCGTACAGCAAGCTGGTGTCTGAGCCAAACTTCCAGATGTTTAGAAACATCCAAATGTTTACCTCATTTTGTTTTTCTCATCTGATCTTTTCTTTCAGTCTGAAATCCAAATGCCATGACTAACACAGGAAGACCCAGAGGGATCCCCAAATGAGAGGGGTTATACCCAGTTTCTGAAAGAACCCAGCTCTGAAGAGAGTGGGTGTCTCTGTTCATATTTTCGCTGCAGACATCAAGCTCTATAGTGTGATGGGTGAGAGCAAAGTTGGTTTCCTGCCTAAGATACCTCCTGGCTGAGGAGGAGACTGTTTTTCTAAATAATTCTGTCAAGTCACTACTTGCTGGCCCTGGCCTTGCACAGCCCAGCTGTACCTGGGTTCAGATTTGGGGTTGGGAGGGAGGAAGAGAAGCATCCAGGTTTTCTGTGTTGTAAAAAAAAAAAGGTAGCTTCATTCATTCAACCAACCAGGGTTGGTTGAAAGCTCAGAGCCAGCCTTCTCTTCTCTCCTTTTAAGAGTGAGGTTGGGGAGGGAGCCAGCAGGAAGCAAATGAGCAGCGGCCTATTAGCTCCATCATGCTGGGCCTTTGGGCCTAAGGACAAAGCCACGTGGGCTGGAGTAGGCCAGTGCAGACCAGAGAAAGGAAGAGAGAAGGTGCTGCTCATCACTGTTACCCACAGGGCTCGTTGCCTACAGGAGGTGCCTGAGCGTCATTCCAAAGGTACCAAATGGGGCGGAGTGGGGAAGGCAAGGTGAACATCTAAATGGTTCCAAACATCTGGAAGTTTGGCTCATACACCAGCTTGCCGTGTGACCCCAAGTGAGTTATTTTCTCCTCCTGAGCCTCAGTTTCCCTCTGTCTAAGATGTAGAGGTGCTCCGGTGGTACATGTGGGTGACCTGTCTGTTTCCTTGTCATGATCTGTATTATGTTTGACTGTGTAAATCCGTGTGTGGCTACAAATGGCAGCGTGTGTTTGCACACCTGATGGCATGTCTGTGTAAGTTGCAGACAGCCTAACAGCTTCTGTCTGTTTCAGCCTGCAATGGGTGAGGGTCAGAGTGTTCCCATTCATCACGATGTCTTCCTGGAACGTGGCTGTGTCTATAACTCAAAGTGTCTTCCAGGGAGAGGCATGTGAGTGAATGACTTTAGGTGTCTGCTCATGGAATGAAGGCACACATTTTTAGCTGTGCCAGTGGGCGCCTGTTGATGAAATTGACATTTACACTTTGCATCCCTGTCCCTATATATCTGTCCCTATATATCTCTGCATACTTATCTACCTACCTAAATAACCTCAAAAGCCCAAAATTCTACTGTTTACCTCACATCCTCAGCTCTTTCCTCCACTATCCTTTCTTATTAATAGCTTATTTTCAGCAAGGAGAGCTGCTCTTGTGAATAGCAAACCCCAGCCACACTATTGGTTGACAATCTCTACAAATGGATAAAGATTTTAGCATGACCAATAGGCAACCCAAGATCTCCCCCATCCTCTCCTCTCATTTTCTTTTCAACTGGGGTGAGTGAGTGTTAAAAATGTAGGCCAGCTATTCCTTTGAATAAAAGCCCATCACAGATTTAGGTTAATGGGATTCAGAGCTAGAAGAATGCCTGGCCAGGGACCATCTAACTTAGATCTTCCATCTAGCAGATTGGAAAACTGAGGCCCAGAGAGGAGTGCCTTTCCCAATGCCACACACTGTGAGTTAGAACCCACTTCTGCTCATGCCCGTGGCCAGTGCTCTTTCTGCGTGGAGGGCACAACATCCTTGGGAAATACACAAGAAGGTCCCCTAATCGAAATGAATTTAAACAATTTTTTAAGACATGCCTGTCAGCACTTTTAGTAAAGGGAAGTTCTATACAAACCCTAAGATGATGGAGCTGCCAGGAAAAGGGCTGGGAATGATTTTACCAAATCTTTAGATGCCATAAATCCACCAGTTCTAAAACCTTTGGCGTTAGGAGGAGCACCACACTTTGCAAAGTGCTTTCCTGTGTGTTAACTCATTTTATCTATCCCCTGGAGGTTGCTCTTATTATTGCTCTTTAATCAAGGAGGGGACTAGGGCCTGGAAAGGAGAAATGATTAGTTCAAGGTCAAATGGCACCTTCAGGGCATAGCTGGAACTAAAACCCAGGGCTTCAAACACCCTGTGCAGGGAGGTCATTACAGCCCCCGGCTTCCCCGGGATCCTGGGGGACCATAAGGGCAGGGCCTGGAGTTTGCTGCTGCCCTTGTATTCGGGGTGGGGATGGGACATTCACACTGAGCCTGAAGTCCTGTGAGGGATCCCAGCGTCCCCTCCCAGCCAGCAGGCGGAGACCCTGAAAAAAAGGTTACCGTGGCAACTCGCATTCCTCGGAGGGTGAGTCACGACAGAGAAGAGCCTTCTGGGTGGGTGGGACTTGGAGAAAGTTTCAAAAGTTGATTCCTTCTCCAGGCAAACCCCCTTCCAGCCCTCCCTCCCCCTCTTAGCTCCAGGCTTTGTCGATGTGGCAGCTGACGGCTGCGAGTTAACTCTCTCTTTCCCCAGCCACTCCCATTTCAAAAGTCCCATCCTCCTGCAAATGTGCGTTTGTTTCCAGGGCCCGCTTCCATCTCCCACATCCCCCCTCGGCATCCACTTGAGAATATCTGAAGGCTGTAAGCTGTGCACCCCATTTCTCTCTCCCCCTGCCGCCCCCAGCGAAGCGCATACAATTTTAAGGGGCTTGCAGATGGCTTGGAGCCCATTCAAACACCAGTCCGTGCTTTCTGGTAAAGAGACCTTCCTCTGAAATCTTCAGAGGATGCCAGGCACCCTGAAGACCCCCAAGTCCAACCCTCCTCCCTTACAGACAGGGAAGCTAAGTCTGTTGGGGACACTTAAGGTACATGTAAAATGTGTGTCTGAAGCCTGCCATGCTACATATGACTTGCTTCTCCCTGTGCCACCAACATTGGGGCACAGAGAAATTGAACCCTAGAGAAGTGCTGGTGAAAACATTTTCTAATGTTTTCAGCCAGTCGGTGGAGCCAGGGAGGGTGAAGGCAGGGGGCTGTCGGAAGAGGACCTAACACCCTGATGGGCTGGACACCATCAAAATAGTGAGGTATGGAAGGGGGCCCTGGAACCCTCTCTGTCTTACCTCTGTTCCCCAGTTATGAGTACATTCCCCACCACACCCTGCCCCCATGGCACCCCGTGTCTTGATTGGGTGATATCTGATGTCTGGGTTCTTCAGACCTAGATACACCAAGGGCTACTCCAGCAGAATTCCTGTGGTTCCCATCCCAGTGAGCCCAGGACAGGAACAAAGCCTAACTCAAGACTCAGGGTGATGGTGCCATTTCAGGCCAAATGGCGCTGGAGTCCGTGTGTGTGTGTGTGTGTGTGTGTGTGTGTGTGTGTGTGTGTGTTGGGGGGTTCTGGGAGTGGGGAGAATTAGAGAGAAGCAGGAGCCTTCCTGGAGGTCGGATTAATGGTGAAGCCCACCCCGCTTTGCCTTTTAGAGATTAATTTATCATCCGTGTGAAGTCCCTTTTGGAAAACAGAGACCCCAACCAAGAACCAAGTCTAGGAGGTTTCTTCTCCTGGAATAGGAGGCAGGACAGACTCGGCTGCTGGCCGGTCCCTGTTGCAGCTGTGACAGGATCAGATTCCCAGGAAAGGAGGAGGCTGCCACATTTGCAAAGGGAGCAAAGAGGACAGGCAGGCAGCCTCTGAAACTAGAGAGACAGACAGAGAAAGAGAAAACACTCCCCCAAAGACGCGATGAGATTATTTTCTGCAAACCTAAACAGGGGACCGAGTTACACAGTAGTCTACCTTCTGAAAAGCAACAGGCAGGGACCCAGGGACCGTGCCCTTAAGGGCAGCCGTGATGGGGCAGAGGAGATGCACACCCCAGTTCAGCTTTTGGCCCCTGGCACACGAGCTGGAGGCGTGAACTAGGGTGTCGGGGTAGATGCAACTACAGAAGGCAAAGGCTGGGCGGGGGTCGTGCGTACCTCAGTGGCAGGCAGGCAGCAGGCAGAGCGGCTGTCCGGGCAGTCTGAAGGTCTGCAGGAATGTGGAGGGGTTTAGAGCTGGGCGACAGGAAACCACTCAGAGCTCTGGGCTGGGTCTATCTCCCCCTCCACCCCTCAGTCCCTCCTCCTCCTCTGTCTCCTCCTTCCCCCGACCTCCCCCTTCTCCCCAGCCAAAGCTGTCTCTGTCTTTCATTTCTTTCCTCCTGTTTTTGCCGTGTGCTGACCAGACACCCCAACCCTGCCTGTCTCATCTGTTCTGGGGCTGCTGCCTAAACAGACTCCCAGAGTGCCAGGGCTGGAAGCACCCGCAGGAATCACCTAGAACAGCCTCCTTCTTGTTCAGACGGCACCGGAGGCCTGGAGAGTGCAAGGGATTACCCAGAGGCCCCCAGGGGCAGCCTGGCCCAAGTGCCCTGACTTTCTGACCAGTGACCTGTACAAGAGTCCTCCCTAATATTAGGCAACGGTAAGAGAGGCAAAGCAACTCAAGAGGGTTGTATTTGTGACAAAGGCAAGGCCCGGACTCGCCTTTGCACAAACAAGACAAGCTGCTGCTGGTAGCATATTCCTTGATGATTTGGGGTGTGGTCTTAAAAAAAAACCCACAGAGTTGTACCACTGATAGACACATAAGGGATTAGACTTCTGGCTGGGGACCTGTGTCATCAGTATGGAACAGGTAAGGTGATTGATGACACTGATAATAATAATAATAGTAACAATGGCTGGGGTTTACTGAGGACTTAATCTTCGCAGCAACCCCTTGCTGGAGGTATTGTTACTAAGTCCATTTTAATAGAAGGAAACAGAGGCTCACAGAGGTTAAGTAACTTGCCTAGGATCACCTGGCCAAAAGTGGTATAAGCAGGCTGAGTCTACATTTCAACTTGGTTCCTCTCGTGGTACGTGAACTGCTCAGTGCAACAGGTCTGAGTTGGAGATTCATTGTGTGCTTAGCACTCTGGGAGGCACAAGAATTAATACCAGGTCCTTGTCCTCAAGGAGCTTTGAATCGTGCTGGAAGGATGTGCCATATGCATGCACCCACTTACACGAGCGGTACAGACTCTAACGCTTATCCCAGGGGTTCAGAGTGGTGGAGGCTTCCTGGAAGAGGTGGACCTTGAAGCATGGGTTGGGTTTGAATATCCTGGAAAGGCAGAAGGCAGAGAATACTCAGACACACTTTCACCTGCTGTGGCCCCTGCCCCTCTTGTCCTCTCCACCTACCACTGTCTTCCCTGTCCACTCTCTGCAGCCACGCTGGCTTCCTTCCATCCCTCAACTACCCCAAAGCTGCTCTTGCCCCAGGATCTTTGCACATCCTCTTACCTCTGCCAGAGACACTCTTCCGCCAGATTTTCCTGTGCCTGTTCTAATGATGCCTCCTCAGGGAGGCCCTCCCTGACCCCTCAAACCACCTCCTGGCCTCTCTCACAGGCATAGGTCATCACCTTACTCTGTTTTATTTCCTCCCCAGCACTTGTCACTATCAGAAACTTCCTGTTGCTCCCACTAGACAGAAGCTCCCTGAGAACGGGAGGTCCACGTATCTTGTTCACTGCAGGTTTCCAAGCGTGTCCAACAGTGCCCCACACAAAGCTGGCTCTCCATTGACGTTTCTGTCAGTAAATGGATGGACTTCCCTTTGCCCAGCTGAAAAAAGAGGGGATCATCTTTTACGGGGGTTCCAGCCTGGAACCATGTCCCACACTGGTCTTTAAGAGACCCTCAAACCTAGCCGGGCATGGTGGCGCATGCCTGTGGTCCCAGCTACTTGGGAGGCCGAGGCAGAAGGATCGCTTGAGCCCAGGAGTTTGAGGTTGCTGTGAGCTAGGCTGGCGCCACGGCACTCACTCTAGCCTGGGCAACAGAGTGAGACTCTGTCTCAAAAAAAAAAAAAAAAAAAAAAGAGAGACCCTCAAACCTATTAAAATTGAATATCAAAGTCTGGACATCTGTGCATTTTTCTGCAAAGCAAGTTCATGGCTTCCTTCAGGTTGTCAAAAGGACCAAACAGAAATCCAAGAAGGAACCTCTGCTCCAAATGACCCCAAGGCCTCTCCCTGGACCAAAAGCCATTGAATACAGGGTGCTGGCAGATGCCCCAGATTTCTGTTTTGCCGTTTGGACAGATGTGCATTTTTATGATTGGTTGCTATAGATTCCAGGCATTGTGGGGACTAAAATTAACCGAAGTTTTGTGCTTTTTCTCATGAACGAAGATGATGATTCTAATGAGGCTGAGCCAATGGAACTATTCCCAGTCTTTGGCTGGAGTTCCCATGTGGCATTCAGTTCAGGAATTGGAAATCTGGTTCAAGCTAGGCTGAAGCTCGGGACAGACGTCCCATCTAAGGGCCATGGCCTGTGGGGACACCCTGAATCAGGATCCTTCAAAGAAGCAAAACTTGGTAGGTTTTATATCTAAGGATAAGAGCAGGCTGGGGAAGCAGGAGCTTCTGAAGCAAGGGTGACTCTGACCGAGAAAGACCACTGGGACTAAGGCTGGTCCTCCAGCCACCACCAAGGACTCAGTAGGAAGGGAGAGAAGGGCAACCCGGCCAGCTGTGACAGACCTGGTTGCAAGTCTCTGCTCTGCCGCTGAGTCGCTGAGTGACTGTGGGCTCATCCCTGCCCCTGTCTGAGCTACACTTTTTCATTTGGAAAATAGACTGGACAGGAGAGTAATAATAGCCAGCATTTATTAAATACCTACTATGGGCCAAGCACCGAGTTAAGGTCTTTGCATATATTTTCTGATTTAATTCTTTTATAAATGTGGAAAATGAAGTTCAGATCAATAATTTGCCCAAGTATGTGACAAATCCAGGATTCAAATCCAGGTTTAAGGGACACCAGAGCCCAAGTGCTTGACCATTACACTCTACCGGCCTCAATTCCCCTCCACACTGACATTTGGTGGACTCCAGACCATTCAGCCACTGGCAGCCTTCTCCTTTGTCCAGTATGCTGCTGATCCACATTAAACTGGATCAGCTTTCATCTTGCAAAAGGAGAGTCAGTGCATCGGGGCCTTGCTGCCTGCCCACCACCCCCTCCAGCCACCCTCCAGCTGTGCTCTTCTGGGCACTTCCCACCTGACCCTGATCCCAGCCTCCTGACAAAGCACCCAGCCCACAGCCTTAGACCCCAAGGGTGCCCCACTGGTCCACAGCTTTGGGAATGCCCACATGTGCCTGCCACCCAAGCTCCATGCACCCCGGAGCACAGGCTGCCTCATGCATGCGTGCAACCAATCTTCACTGTGTCTTGAATCAGGCACGTAGCAGTGAGCAGGACGGACAAGACTCCTGCCTCTGTGCACTTTACGTTCCAGTAGGTGGAGGCTGGAATGCACTTGTTTCAGGTTGTGCTAAGTTCGATGGGAGAAATGAGCAGGATGAAATGAGAGAGCAGTGAGGAACACCCCAGGTGTTCAGGTGGGGCTGTCAGGGCAGGCCTCTTGGAGGAGGCAAGATGAGAAGAAGCTGAAAGATGAGAAGGGCTGGGGAAGAGTGTTCAAGGCAAGGGGAAAATAAACACCAAGACCCTAAAGAGGGAAGAGCTTGGCTTTCCACGTAACTGAAAGCGCAGCTCCACCCGTTGGAGGAGACTGGCCGGCCCCTCCCGTGCTTCCTCCTCCTTTCTCCTTTCTTTTCTTCTTCTTTTTTCCTACCCTTTTCCACCCTTTTAGCCATTCCAAAGTACTTCCTCATCTGCTATCTCAGAGAGTCCCGTGAGGGAGTCAGGGTAGGGATCAGCTATGGGGAAACTGAGGTCTCGATTACCTAGTGGAGCTGGGGCTCAAAACCAGGTCTCCTGACCCTGGCTCAGCTCCAGATCCTCAGCCCCACCAAGAACCTGATTGTCTTTCCGGTCAGTGAGCCCAGAGCCTCTGTCACCTGGGCCACCAGATGAACCATCTCTGGGAGCCGGACTGGGGCCAGGTACCTAACCAGTGTCCCCATGTAGGAGCAGAACTACCTGGATGGGGAACAAGAGATCTGAGCTCTGGAAATAGATCGGGGAGGCTCTGTCAATTTGGCTTCTGGCAAGGAGGAAAGCAACCAAGCAGAAAGTTAAGTAAATAAAAGCAGTGGCGGAGCATGGTGGCTCACGCCTGTAATCCTAGCACTCTGAGAGGCCAAGCCGGGAGGATCGCTTGAGCTTAGGAGTTTGAGAACAGCCTGAGCAAGAGCAAGACCCAGTCTCTACTAAAAATAGAAAAAAAAATAGCTGGGTTTGTTGGCGCACGCCTGTGGTCCCAGCTACTAGGGAGGTTGAGGCAAGAGGATCGCTTGAGCCCAGGAGTTTGAGGTTGCTGTGAGCTAGGCTGATGCCATGGCACTCTAGCCTGGGCAACAGAGTGAGACTCTGTCTCAAATAAATAAGTAAATAAAGGCAGTGCCAAGAAACATCCCCCAAGGCCATGCACCGGATAGAGCATCGGGATCTCCAGGCATAACTCCTGAGTGGGCCTTTCAGCTAAAAGTCTCAGCAAATTTCCCATGTGGGAACGTGAGCACCCTGAGGGATTAGGTTGCACTGGAGTGATTATGACTAAACTGGGAAGAGAGTCAGACGCTTGGCAACACACTTCATGCTCATTACCTCATTCAACCTTCACAACAACAGTTAGGTTGGATATTTGTTTCCTATTGTCACTATAAAAATTACCACCAACTTGGTGACTTAAAAACAAAACATATCTATTACCTTGCAGTTCTAGAGGTCAGAAGTCCTAGAATCACAGTATTGTAGGGCTGTGTTTCTTCTAGAGGCTTGAGGGGAGAATCTGTTTTCTTGCCTTTTGCAGCTTCTAGAAGCCACCGGCATTCCCTGGCTCATGGCCCCTCCTTCCACTGCAGCCTCTGCTGCTTTCTTCATGTCGTCTTCTGACTGTGACCCTCTGGCCTGTGTCTTACAAGGACTCTTGTGATTACCTTGGGCCCAGCCAGAGAATCTAGGATAATCTCCCTATCTCATGCTCCTTAACTTAATCTGCAAAGTCCCATTTGCTACTGTGAGGTAGCCTATCTACAGGTTCTGGGGATTAGGACATGGACAACTTGGGGAGGGGGCATTATTTTGTCTATCATAGGTAGGTACAATTACCAATCCCATTTTAAAGAGGAAGAGACAACAGTTCAGAGAGCTAAGTAACTTGCTCAAGGTCCCACGGTGGGGAAACCAGGAATGCACACAAGCGGCTGCACTCCGGACCCCACTCTCCAGAGCTCCCCCATGCACACCTCTGCCCTTTCTGCCCACCTGGCCAAGGCTGCCTCCCTGCCCCCCCCAACCATCCTTCAAGCTCAGAGCGGATCTCTCCTACTCTTTCAAAGCTCAGAGCTGAGAGGCGCCTTCAGCCCTGTCCAACCCCACGCTCTCCTTGTATGGCTGGGGAAATTGAGGTTTCTAGGTCCCAGTGTTACAGCATAGACAGCTAGGCCTGGGGCCTTGGTGTCCCAGCCTGAGGCCAGCTCCGGCCTGCTCCAAATCTCTGGAGGCAGGGACTGTGCAGGCTGACCCCCCTTGAGCTGAGGATTGTGTATCAAATCTCTCAAATGTACCGTTTGTGTGTCTGGCTCAAAGTCAAGGCTGCCAAGTTAAAAAGGCCCAGGAACGTTGGAGACTGACTCAGCCTGTTGCCTTGTTACAGTATCCTTTCACAGGCAGGCCCTCCTATTGGTTGAAGGGCACAAAGATCCCATTGTCATCTGGCCCTGGGTCCCCGGGGCAGAGTAGCCACTGCTGACCAGGGCAAGGCCAAACAGAGAGGAGGATGAAATCTGACTTCGGCACCCTCCCCGCCCGCAACACTCCCACTGAGCAGCTGAAGGTTTCTCCCTCAGCTCTTTACAGCTCACAAAGGACCTTTATCCTCCTAATCTTATTGGGTGGCACATTTAGTCTATAAGGTAGAGAAGTCAGGATTCACTCAGCACATGTTGGGCATGGGTAGACAGAGGGACTTGCCCAGTGTCACACAGCTGGCCCATGGTGGACCTGATACGCAAACCCTCAAACTCTTAACACCTGGTGTAAGACCCCAGCTGCCTCCACACAGGGTTCCAGTAAGAGTTTGCAAAGGCACCTCCTTCTCACAGACCCTCGCTCTCTCCAAGGTAACAAATGGTTAACCTTCTCACTTTGACACAAACCCACCTGTCCGGTTTGCACTGCTTACAGCAGAAAATCTGGGACTGGCTGATTTATTGGTTCATGGTTCTGGCCACTGAGAAGTCCAAGATCAAGGTGCTACATCTGGCAAAGGCCTTCATGCTGCCTCATCCCAAGGTGGAAGGGCAAAGAAAGAGCAAGAGATTAAGTTTGCAGCCTGAATCCTTTATATAATCAGCATCAATCCATTCACAAGGGCAAAGCCCCATGATATAAACACCTCCTGTTAGGCCCTATGCTCAGCACTGCAGCATTAGGGATTAAGTTTCCAACCCATAATTTTGGAGGGACACATTCCAACCATAGCACCTCCCAAGGAGCAGTGTTGATTGGTGTTCTGATTTGGGTTTTTCCCTTAGTAGGACCTGTGCCCTAAGGCCCAGATTATGGTCTGGCCTTGAGAAGCTCACTTTTCTTTTCCAAACTTGGGTTCTCTTATCTGTAAAATGGGCATGATTATAATATTTGACCCTCCTGGGTACAAAGTCAGTGTAAGATTCAAGTGAACGTGGGTTTTGGAGAGTCAGTAAACACAAGAGAGTGGTTAAGAGGCCCCGTTGTGTAGTCAAACCTCTGGGCTTGGGTCCTGGAGCAAGGTATTTGACTCTGAAAAACTTGAGGCATGTAATTTAGTCTCCAACCTCAAGTGTAAAGTTCTTGTGAGGTTCTTGTGAGGATTACTGGATAATATGTGGAATGCATTTGGCTCACCATTGCATATCCTAAGCACTCTATAAATGTTAGCTATTTTACAATCATATCATCTAATTCAAAATTTCCCAAGTGTGTTCTACAAAATATTAGTCCTATCACGTATTCCAGAAAGAAAAGGAAATGTAGCATCCACCACCTTTCTCATGAACATTCCTGAGGCACATTAAAACATTAAAGGCCCTGAAAATTTCTGCAGAAAGGAAACCTATTGAGCCCTGTTTAACCCATCACAGAGCCCTCTTTTTCATGAATTTCTGAATGTATTCCAGAGAACTTATGCTCCATGACAAACTTTTTGGGAGAAGTTTATTTGAACCAACACCCTCGTTTGAAGAAGAAAGTGACCTGTCCTGGGTCACCTGGCCAGAAAATAACAGAGCTGGGACTTGACTCAAGTCAATTAAGTCATTGGTCTCTCTATTAAACCACATTGAGAAAATGCTTTCTGCTGTTGATGTGGACAAGCACTCTCTTAAGTGGTAAGGATTTGTACTGTTGGTTTCATAGCCATTAAGCCTTTCTCTGGGGTTCTGCATCCATGACTCTGATGCTGCAGACTCCTCCTGGCCTTGGCATCCTCCCTGCTGCCCTGCGCAGGGTTGGAGGAGCTCGGCAGTGGATTGGTTCTGTCTCCCCCATCCCTGGGTCTGTAATATTAGAGCGGCTGGTCCAGGTCCAGGGAACGCTCACACGCAGGCACCAATTTTCTTCTGAAACCCCACATGCTTGGAAACCTTTTCTGAAGGAGGAGGAAAGCCCAATAACCCAATCCTGACAACGTGGCAGCTTTACACATTCCCTGACGTGGCCCGCAAACCAAACCTCTTTTCAGTTTTAGCCACTGTGAAGCCAGGAATAATGACAGCTCCACCAGCCCAGAGACGTGGCAGCCTGTGCTGTGTGACTCAGCCAACCTGGGGGGCAGTCTGAAGGCCCCATCCATCTTCTTGGGGTCTCCGGGCTGGGGGAGAGGCCGATGAGGAAGCGGCATCTGGATGAAGCAGCTCAGACCCGAACCCCTTCTCCAACCCTCATCTCTTTTCTCCTCCATTGCCCTGGACAAGGCAGGCCTCGCTGTCGTCTCTGGGGCTGATCCAGGGCTGCCCCCTTGTGTCATCTCTCCCCACTCCCAGCTCTTGTACCTCTCCTCAGACAGGAGCATCTAGTAATGATTCTTCCAGATGCTCCATGTCAGTGGTTTTCAAACTGCAGTCCCTGCGGCAGTAGGAGATCCATGCAGGAGCCTTCAGCCGGCAAGAACAGGGCCAGGGGGACTGATCTCCAGGCCCCTAGCCCAATCCCTGCTTCCACTAGAGCAGAACTGCTTTTGTCTGACATAGTGAGCTTTTGCCTAAGATTTCGTTTCTAAAAATAGTTTCACAACTCTCTAAAAAAGTTTGAAATTCACTGGCTCTCCAGGTGAAGAAAAATGAGCCTGGAGTGAGGGGGTGACCTGTCCAAAGACACAGAGTATCACAGACTGGGTGATACTGGGAAGAGAGAGGGTTACAAGAGCCAGCAGAAGCCACAGAAGCCACAGAAGACATGGAGCCCACTTCCCGGAAGCTCACAGCCTGTCACTTCCGGCACACGGACAGATAATTACACTTCCTCCCAGAAGCAGGAGATAGGGGCTCCCTCTACCAGCCAAGTGTCCCCCAAGAGGAGAAACCAAGGATACCAGGAGGCAGGCTCAGCATCTCCAGGTGCAGGCAGGTGATGCAGATGAGAGCAGCCCCTCGAAGACCGTATCCCAGGAGTTGTACAGGTGGGGCCTGCAAGAGCTGGGGGAGCAATTGACCCACCCAGGGACTTTGGGTTCCTTTCTCCCTCTTTTAAAATGTTTTCTCCTCCACCTGTCTGGGGCCACCATTTTGGTACCTTTACTGGTAGGGGCTGGATTCACCCTTCTTTTAGGGAACTGAGCATCGCTCACCCATATTCTTCGGAAAGAAAAGCCAACATCTAACCTGGTTTTGAAAACTCTAAAGTAACCCAACCTCTTGCTTCCTTCTGACTCCTAGTCTGTTCCTCTTCTCCTTTCTCTCTCTTTTCTCCTTCTTTTTTGCTTGGACCCCTCCTCTTTCTGTCCTTCCAACCCAGTTAAAAAGAGCACTGGAGAAGGAGCTGAGAGACCTGGCTTCCTCACCCAGTCAGTAAACGATGTGGGCAAATCCTTTCCTGTTCTGGGCCTTAATTTGCTCATTTGTAAAATGAGGGTATTGGGTTAGGTCATAGTCTCCAAACAGGGCACGATGAGGACCTAATAATCGGGCTCAGATCCGCCCCCCACCCCCAGGAGCCCCCAGAGGCAGCGGTTGGTTTGCTATTTTAATTGTGAACAAGGGCTCTGCAGCTAACACAATCACTAGGCCACGTCACTTAAGGGCCTTTCAGTGTTTGGGGGCTTTAAGTTCAGTGTTTTCCTCGTCTTTCTTTCTGTCCTCCTGCTTCTCTCCCTCCCGTGGATTCCTCACTCAGATCTTCGAGTTTTCTAGCAAAACTTTACCATTTTTCAGGGTTGCAGCCATAAGTCTATCCCACTCTCTCTCGACGCTGGACTCGGCCCTTTTGCTTGCAACGAGGGAGAAGAATTGTTTCTTTCCTGGGATTCCAGAACAATGAGGGAGGCCCAGGGGTCATGGCAAATGGTAGCCAGCAGCCCCATCTGGTGCAGCACTGAGATGTCCAGCTCCTCCCCACCCCCACTGAACTGCCTGCCTCCCAGCCCCATCCCAACTTAGGTTATTCTCCTGATTCAGACATTTTTGTGGTGTGAAGTCACCTCTGCCCCAGCCAGCTGAAGCCGCGCTTGCTCCAGCCCACTGCAGCTTGATGGCCCTCCCTTCCCCTGCCACGTCCCCACGCCCGCAGCTCCTCTCCTCCAAGCACTCAGAATTTCCATCTGATTTCCTCCCAATTCTGCAAGGAAATGCAGACAGAGTGGCAAAGACATGTCAGATTCAGCTCCGTCCTCTTCCCATAGCTCCTGGTATGGCTCCTGGTACACATGATCGACTGCCAAGGCAAAGTGATGGAAACAAGTTTGTTAAATCAAGACAGAGAAAGAAACAGAGTCAAAGGAGGAAGGAGAGAGAGAATCAGACAGTGGAAGGGAGAGAAAGACACTGACAGTCTGTCATAACCAAGAGAGAGACAGGAAGAGACAGAAGTGAGGAGACAGAGAAAGGAAGAGACAGACACAGAGAAACACATGTGCAGAAAACTGACCTGAAACTTAGCAATAAGACAAAAGGGTAACTGCATGTCCTCTTCACGTTAGATTGGAGCGTGATCTGACAACCCCCTCCCAAGGATCATCTTCTACAGGGGCTGCTTCCATGTTTGCCTTGCTATTTACTATTGATTAGGGCTCTGACTTTGAAGTTAGTTACATGTTAACTAGCATATTTCTGTCTAGTCAAAAATAGAAACAAAAATAGGTTACAGTGTTATCGCCTTGTAGGATATCAACCAGCGTTGTGTATAACCTGCTGGCAGTCTTTTTCCAGCATTCTTCAGTGCCTGGGCTACATAATCTCTCTTTGGATTCTCTGAGAACCAACTTTGCCATCCTGTTTATTCCTTCCTTAATAGGTTAAGTAAGTCATTGACGTGCTCAGTTTTTATTTGTACGAGAGATGTGTTGCTAACTATTAAAAACTGTATTCTGGTTCCAGTTGGTGTTTAAAAAAATAACTATTCTGATAAGGGAAGCAGAAATAGAGTGGGACAGAGGTGAAGAAAGAGTGAGAGGCAGAGGCAGAAGTAGATAGGGAAGGAGACAGAGATATTCAGGGAGGCCAGAGAAAGAGATAGAGAGAAACAGAAAGAAACAAAGAAACAAGGTAGACCCAGTTAGACCCAGTTAAACCCATGCAGGGAGAGAGAGAGAGAGAGAGAGAGAGAGAGAGAGAGAGAGAGAGAGAGAGAGAGAGAGAGAGAGAAACCCCAGCAGCAGAAAGCAGGGGCAGCCATGCATACATAAAAGACGACTAATAAAAGACGACAAATAATAGTAGCCTCTGGGGAGAGACTAGATTGGAGTGGGAGACAGAGGTGACGGGGACTTTTATATTTACTTTCTTACACTTCTGGACTGAATTTCTTAAGTGCATGTACTCATGCTCATGTGTTACTTTGTACTTTTAAAAGAGACAGACATAGAAGGAAAGGTAAAGAGGGAGTGTGAGGAGAGCAAACCCACTAGAGAGAGGCGACATGAAGAACAGCAAAAGCAGGGAAAGCGAGCCCCTGATGGAAGGAACAGAGCAAGCTAGAGCTGAACGACAGTTGATTGTTTCCATTGTCAGTCTCTCCCGCAATAACTGGAAGGCCCTTGAAGGCAGGGACCAGAATGGCCCCATGCGAACTCTTTGCACTCGCTCAGCTGGGACGCTGCCACTGTGTGGCTCTGTCAGAAGTTGTCACAGCATGAGGGGAACAGAGACGAGGCAACACAGAGACAGACAGGGCAGACCCAGAGCAGGGACAAACAGAGGCAGGGCAGGCGAGGGGCCCAGGGAGGGAGAGAGACTTGTTCAAGGTTAAGTAGTCTTACGTTTGTATGACATCAGTACTGTAAACCAAGACTCACTCCCACTTTGATTTTTTTTTGCCTCGCTACAGTTAATTTTCCACATAGCATCTAGAATGACTCTATCAAAATGCAAGTTACGTCATCTCCATTCCTTGTTTAAAACCTACTGGCAGAATTCTATCCTCCAATATCCATTTTCCAGCTCAATGATACATGTGGAGCTTCTGAGAAGGCTTCTTTCAGGAATTTGCTTTTTGTGTGTTGTATGTGTGTGTGTGTGTTTTCTTTCACTCAGTCACTCTCTCTCTTTCAGGAATTTCACCCTGCTAGGAAGTCTAGTTCCTTTTTCCTTCTTTGCTTCCTTCTCCCTGGAATTCAGACATAATGGCTGGAGCTGCAACAGCCATATTGGATCACAAAGTCACCTTAAGGATGGAAGCCATTAGCTAAGGTGATGGAGCAGAAAAATAGAAAGATCCTGGTGCCTGATGACCAAGGAGCTGCCATTCCAACCCTGGACTTTCTCTTGAGAGAGAAATCACTTCTATCTTGTTTAAGCCATTATTGTTTTTAAGTTTTCTGTTATATGCAACCAACCTTAATTAATTAATTCACCCTTAGTGTTTTCTATTCCATTAGAATAAAATCCAAATTCTTTCTCTTTGCCCTCAAAGCCCTATATGATCTGGCCTCAGCCTATTAGGCTTCAGCTCAAATTACTCTCTCCCTTGCTTAATACTCTTTACTTACTTAGCCTTTTCTCTGTCAAGTGTGGTCATTATTCTTCTTCCCTGGTCCTTGGAGAGAAATCTAAGCTTCTCCAAGGTCATTCTTAGCCCCTCGGGCCACGGCTGGCTGTGAGAGCCAGGTGCAGCTTGGACTAAATCCAGGTGGGGGACCTTCTATCCCTTAAGGTCCTTCTCCAGTTTCCAGCCCTGAGTTTTGGCCGCAAAGACAGATAGCATCCGGCTTCCCTCAGCTGCTCAGCTGGCCACAGAATAAGAAAGCGGCCCTGTGCTCACGAGGAGGGCAGCCAGGGGAGTGGGTTTCGGGTGGGGAGCCAGTGCCATGGGTTGCCCAGGACAGTATGGATCCATTTCAGAGGCTCTCAAACCCCTTTACTCAGGGACCTCCCTGGGCCTTTCTTGTGCTTTCCAGTTAAAAATATCATTTCCCCAGTGTTTCTCAGAGGCTTTCAAAGGTCCAGGGTCCATGCAGCAGGGAAGGGCCAGGATGAGGGGGAGGCCAATACCTAAAATACAATGGGACTTCCCAGACTTCAGCCATCCAGTTCTACCTTCACCTGTTTTGCCATATCTGCATAACACCTGTAGAATTATTTGCTTTATTTCAAGTTATTTTTAAAAATCTAAATACATTTAACTTAAAGGAAAACATACCACTACATAAATGAAAAAAGAGTAACACATGTTAGATGTGTCTAGCTGGCCCCTCAGATCCATGCCGGGGCAGAGGGGCTGACATTTGACCTGCACCTGTGGGCTCCCATGGCTTCTGTTTTCATGTGGGACTGGCCAGTAGGGAGCACAGCAGGACATTGGAAGGAGGGAGAAAAAGAGTGAGGTTAGAATATTTATTCCCCCAGCTCCTTCCCTAGGGGACCACAGCAGGCTGGTGTGTTTTTCATCCCAAGGTCCCAGCTCCTGTCTGGGGCCCTCTCTCTGCTTCTAGTAACCTCTCTCCCCTGGGGGACTGCACTAGTCCTGCAGTTTACCTACACCGGGCCCACATCTTTATAAATAGAGGCCCTTGACACAATTCTCAGATTACCCATTTTGAAAGTGCCATCTGTCTCCTGGCTCATACACTTGTCATAAGTAGAAAGCAATCGGCGGTGATAATAAAATTGTGCTATTAAATTCTGACTAAATGTAAAAAGGAATGAAGAATGTCTATGTAATTCAGGGCATGTTAGTGGAAAGTGAACATACAATTAAAAACAAGGTGCAGAACAATGTTTAGAGTAAAAGAGAGAGGAAAATAAAAACATGTACACAGTATATGTAGTTGCTCACATGTCCAAAAAGAAACAATTGAAAGGTAAAATTAAAAAACAATAGAAATGGTTACCTTAGGGAGAGAGGGAAAAGTTCATTGAGAAAAGCTAGAGTTCTCCAAATATGTCACCTTGTCACATAGTTTTAACTTTGGAACTATTAAATGTTTCACATATTAGAATTTACATTAAAATGACATAAGCTGTTGATTGGCCATGCATTGTCCTTTGTATCACAGATTCCAGGAACATGAAGATAATGGGTAAGGGTCACATTGTGCAACTTGTGGTCACATTTTAGGTAATTTATCAGCTAGTCTGGAAATGTAAGGGGAAGGAAAGAAAGAACAAAATGCCTGTCAACGATTGTCCCCACAGGAATGGGTGTGTCTTAGGGGAGTGTCACTGAAGTCTCATACTTATGTCTCTCTGGGCCTGAGAAATTTTGTATACCTCATATTCTTCAGACTGTTCTGAGCTACTTCTTTTTTTCTCAAGAGAAAGCTCTCTTAAAAATTGAAGAAGCATTCTTAGAAAAGTAAGATCATCATTTTGCAGCCCCTAATGGTAACGGATCAAAGCAGCGATCAAGGAATGAAAGGTTGAGGCCGGGCGCGGTGGCTCACACCTGTAATCCTAGCACTCTGGGAGCCCTAGGTGGGCAGATCGCTCAAGGTCAGGAGTTCAAAACCAGCCTGAGCAAGAGCGAGACCCTGTCTCTACTTAAAATAGAAAGAAATTAATTGGCCAACTAAAAATATATAGAAAATATTAGCCGGGCATAGTGGCACATGTCTGTAGTCCCAGCTA